>CM041727.1:17767559-18047559 GCA_023373845.1 Nibea coibor | reverse complement strand
GGAGCGGCTCATCCCGGCCGATCAGTGCCGAAAACAAACGCCGAACTGTGTGATAAGCCTCCAAGCAGCAGGATAGAGATGTGTCCGCGTCGTTGCATGCCTCTTGTATGTTATTAAAGTGCTGGAATAAAATCTGTGGCTCTCGCTTCTGCTTCTGTTTCTCCTCCTGACAGCTTCACCCAAACACATAAATCAAAAGCAAGGATCCCCGACCTCCCGTACCAGCCTGCACCACCACCACCACCATCATCACCTACTACTACTACTACTACTACTCCTACAACCACCATAGAGTTATTTATTGTTTCCGTCCATGCACTCACGCACAGCTCTGGCTGCCGTCCATCCCGATCGCTGCACCAGCCGGGGTTTTCCTCCCCTGTGTCCCCCTTTCAGGTCAGTCGAAAATTTGGGAGCCACGGGAGCAGGAGTGGACTAGTCTAAAGTTGCCCAGAAAGTGATGCAGGGGCCGACTAGCTTAGCCAGCTAGCCCATAGGCCGAGACAAAGGGAGGAGGCCGCCTCCAGAGCCCCAGAACAGCTGATGAGCCAAATTTTGAGTGGAAGAGGAGGCAGACGGAGAAAAAGAGAGAGAGGAGGAGGATGGTGGAGGTGGAGGAGCAAGGGGGGGGGGGGGGGGGGGGGGGGGGGGTATTCAGATGAAATCAGTTGCTCCTGATTCTGAATCCAAATTAAACAGAATATTTTTTCCCAGGCTGGAGGAAGAGAAAGTTTGGAATGAAGGATGGAGCAGCAGCAGCAGCAGAGAGAGCAGCAACACTCTGTAGGTGGATGGCAACAAAGAGGCCGTCTGTGAACAATTTAACAGGATGAATGTGAAGTGAGTGAACAGCAGGTTCAGACTCAGAGGAGGCAAAGGACACAAAGACAAAGTGTCCAAGTATATTTAGTCAATTTCAGCAGTTTAGTGAAGAAGTAGCAGCTTTTTAAATGTTTTGTTTTTAATGTTTCTTAATGTTTTTTTAATGTTTCTAAACAGCCAGATTATATTTATCTGACTTTTCTGTGTCACAATGTCTTAAAATATCAAACACTCTCAGACATTTTATAGGTTAATGCATTAAACACACAACAAGGGTCAGAGTGAGTACTAATTTCCATACTCCTACTACTACTTCTTCTTTATTTAGTGGTCGAGGTGTGTGTGTGTGTGTGTGTTAGGTGATGTTGATGGATGGACGGATGGACGTTGCTGCTGTTTTCTGCTGCTTCATTTTAAAGTCTCACATGATCTGAACAAACTTTATCACTAAGTTCTGCTCTTATCTCTGGCCTGGTCTGGTGGTGCCGTCACCGGCTTGCCTCAGCCAACCCACCCTACCCGCACACACACAACACACACACACACACACACACACACACACACACACACATATTTAAAAAAAACACACACACACAGTCTGTATATTAAGGTCTGTGCTGAATATAAACAAGCAGCTTTGGTGTATCCAAGTTAGCTTAAGCAAATAATGCAACAGAAACACAAGGACAACTACACAAAGTTCAATTTCAATCACTGCTGTCACTTTATATACTTTATATGAATAAATAATATAAAATCAAGTATTGTGGTATTTTAATCCAGCACCGAGGCACTCACACACTGATCTATTGGTGCGCAGCTCTCCAAAAGTGACCTTTGACCTGGAGCAGCAATAGCTCACTTGTTTAATGATTAACTTGCTGGCTAAGAGCCCCAGAATCCCCTTTTTCATGAACTGTTTTACGAGTGACTCCATAAACCTGTAACCCTTTAACTTGACAGGATTTACAGGAAATACTGTTTAACTTTTAGCTGCCCGAAAGCAAGATTATCATCCAAAATATGCTAATATGTAGCCTTTAAATTATGTTTGATGTGACTGACTGAAATGCAGTGTTATATTTTAGTGCACAGGTGAACATGCAAACAAACAGCCTATTTGTTGAACCCCCCCCCCAACGTCAGAAGGCTTCTGGCCTCTTACATTCTTCTCAAATGATCTCCACGGTTAGAATTTAATTTTGTTTGGGAGGATTAGTCTCGCTTCAAAGTTGTACAAGTAAACCTGCTCAGAGCACGAGTGCTTTTTTAGACACACACTGGTTTACATATGCAAACATTTACACACTATAAACACATGTAAACTTGCACATTCTTGGGCTGACATCACATGACAAACAAGGACTAGTATGGCTTTGAATGAATGTTCTGACTTACAAGAAGTCAGCTTGTATTCAAAAGTCTGTGTTTAACTGAGTGCACTAGACACTTCAAACTTGTGCCACCGATCACCATTCACCTCCCCTAAAAGATCACTCAGTATCCAAACTTCTTGTGCCAAAAGGACATTTTTCATCGAGTCCATTCGAAGCTTTCCTTGAAGGGCAATGAGGTTGAACGGTCATGCAGCATCATCACTAACACGGCGACACAGCCACACCAAATGGGCAAGCGACGACAAACCAACACTGCAACACATTTCATCTCCTCCCCTCTCGCTCCGGGGCAGATGACACACCAGTTTCAACACCATTTTTCAGTGGGCAGATGAAAGAGGGAGGCCTTAAACGTTCCTTCAAGTTAGTGTAATTAAAGTGTGGCTTTTTTGCGTTTGGTGCTCCCACACAGACACCTGTGTTAGCGGTTATCACTTATGCATGCCTGTACAAATCAAAGCTGCAGAAATTCTTTACCATCACACCCAAATCAAACAGCTTCTACGCGCTGACAGCTCAGTAACTCTGTTTTGAAACGTCTCCACCACAAGACAATCAGATTCTTAATTTGTGCCATTATAAAGGTTTGTGGAATGAACCAACGTGCGCTCATGGGGAACACTTTGAGTACACATTGCAGGCTATTCATTTCACAACCCGGTCTGAATTACATAACCTCCATGGGTGTGTGCAACCACATTTCTAAAAGCTGCCATTTCTCAGTTACATCTAACAGCTTTACATCTGTTGTGCACCAGGCTGGGAAGTGAAGCATGTCCAAAGAAATGGCATCGTCTGCCGTGGTGATATGCGTCCACTTATTTGGTGAACACATTCTTTTCATTCAGGCTTGTGAAATCGGAACAAATCTTCTACTTATAAAGTCTGTTGCTTCTGGCTGTAGACACATAACTGAGGCATTACACTGATCCCGGGCACAAAAGAGCTTTTTGAAGCATGTCAAAGCCACAAGCCTCTGCCGAAGAGGACATATTTACCAAAGTTTCCAATTCATGGCCTCAGAAGAGTTTGCCAGGATCAAATTAAACAACAATCAGAGCTGAACTTCAGCAAATTAAGATCAAGAGGCGGGCGATAAGCTAAAAACGTTCTTTGAAATTAAGATGATTTATTTGCACAATCTTTGTTATATTTTATCAAAAACCAAATCTGATTTCTTTTTTCTACATGTACCCTAACGCTGGCCAAAATCACCTGCCCAAAACTTAACCGACCAACCGTGTTGCATTCCTGTCTTATATTACAGCTTATGCATTGAGCACAACATTTTAACCCTCCTCTCTTGCTGCAGGCAGGGTCAGCCATCACCCCGCCCCCCCACACAGTTCTGAACCAGAAAGTCATGTCATCAGCGCCTTCCTTTGACAGAGAGTTAATCTTTATCAGAGATGCTAATCTTTAACCTCCAACTCAAAGAAAAGGCCTGACGCTAGAGAGAGAGAGAGAGAGAGAGAGAGAGAGAGAGAGAGAGAGAGAGAGAGAGAGAGAGAGAGAGAGAGAGAGAGAGAGGGTGAGTGTGTTTGGGGGGAGTTTAGAGGAAGGGGTGAGGGGTGGGGGGGGAGATCAAATTGCCCTTTCTGCTCCTGGGCCATGAAAAGTGCCAAGCTCACCAAGTCTGTCAGGCACTGGAAGAACAGGGATGGATGTGACTGCTCGTGTGTGTGCATGTGTTTGTGTGTGTGTGTGTGTGTGTCTGTGTGTGTGTGTTAGATAGTAATCATGATAGGAAGGGTTTGTGGAGGACACGTTTGTTTCCTGTCCTGGCTCTGATGTCAGAATAAAGTTGATAAACTGTAAATATTTATTGAAGTATTTCATTTCGGTGTCAGCGTGTTTTCTTCTGTTGCCCAAATACTGAAACGTTTCCGTAACTCATCACTTAAAATAGCAGAAAAAGTGATTTGTGTCAAGATTTTAAAAAGATTTGTGAAATTTACCAAAGGTTTCCGTAAAGGTTTGTGATAAATGAAACGCTCTGCTCGTGGTTTGAAGGTTTAGTCTGGTCGCAGACACACAGCAGGGCCTTTGGTTAAAGTCCTCAGTCAGCTGCAGAGGGGATGTTAGCCGTGTTAGCACTGAGTCAACTGCTGTAGAGTCATGTTCTGTGTGTTCCTCGGGATTAAAGTAGTGTGGTTGTCCTCCTCAGTTCGGTGACTGAGCTTCTTTTTCAGGGGTTTTGTCATCCTTGTCAGAACGATGATGGATGTTGAATTTCAAGAACGTAAAGTCACTGTAACTGGTCAAAGAAATAAAAAAATAAATATATAAGGATAATTTCCTGCAGTCCACTCAGGGACGCTCAGTGATATGTATCTGTAGTCATTTGTGGTTTGGCATTGCCTTAAAAATGGATTTTCCTAAGTTGTTATTATATAGCTTTGAGGCCTCATTAAGCTGAGTGTTTAACAACCTGCACCACTACAACAGGCCTGTATCCATTTCCTAACAACATGCTCCTCTTATGACACATGGATCAGAAAAAGAAGCCAGTGATTGTAATATAATCAGGCCACTTGGCCCAGTAGCAGACAGGCCCACTATTAAACCTGTTACAGCAGGAGAAAGCGGCTGTATGGATCTGGGCCAGAGCTGTCAGCCTTTATACACTGCCACAGCGTTAGGCGTGCTTGCCCCCACTATTTTACTCTGATTGGTGTTTTGCCCATAGTTTGTCAGTGATGTATGAAAAAATCAATTAAATCAGGGCCGTGTTGGAGTTGCTGTGGGTTTTTCATGACTTTAAAGTCTCTATACCCGGAAGTGAGTCAAAACCGCCAAGGTCAGGCTTCCAGAGGAGACTATTACCTGATGAAACATACATATAGAGCAGAGGCTCCAAACCTGCCCGTAAGATGACGAAATGACTTCCACCACCTCTTAAGTCAGAGCTTATATGACATGATTGGAGAATAGTCTAACAAAAGAGTAATTTTTATTTATAATTTTTAATTTTTGCTTCCCTGAAAACCTGAAATGAATAAGTAAAGAATAATAAATACATTTTCTTTTGCATAAATCATGTTGTGACCTCTTAGCTCTATCTCAGGATCTTTGTGGGAGAGCTGGGTCACCAGGTTCAGAACTCTTTACATGCAGTGATTATTTATAGCCTTTAAACAATGATTATTTTGCCATTTAGAGTTGAAAAAAAACTATGAAAAACAAAACAGAATTCATAAAGAGAAGTGATCTTTCAACATTCATCCCAGCGTGCACAGGTCTGTTAAAATATTATTATGTTTTCCTATTTGGGTAAAGAAGTTGGAATAAGTAATAAAGACAATCACGTATTTATACTGCAAAACAGACTTCATACTCTGTTATTTGACTTTCTTTTATCTTAATGATTTTTAACCTGCATGCATTATTAATGTGTGTTTTGTAATTGTGTTGACTTCATGTTTTATCTTTACACGCTCTGTGAAGCAAATGGTGCTTCCACCTGGAATGAAAAGTGCCAAATGTGCTATTTTGCACGCACATTTTATTTATTTTTTTCTAGTAGATGCTGTTTTTTTTTTTCTCCCTGTGCTGATGCAATAATATTAAACAAATACTAAATATGCAACAATGAAAAAAAAAACAGATCTGAAGACAAATGTTGGAGTATATCTATAGAGAAAGAAAATAACAGATTAAGCTGAAAACAGAACAAAATGATTTTAAAACAGTGAGGTCACCTCGAAGTGAAGAAATCACGAGATTTCAATGAGTGAAATGACATTTAATCATGCGTGTATATTCTGTATTGGTCTGGGCATAAATCCCTCCATTCACATGATTTGATTTCACTCCAGCGTTGCTCCTCAAATCTTCCATTAAATGCGGCTGCTACAACAATGAGAAACCTCACACACGAGTCAGATCAAAGCTGGATTAGAGTCATTATGGAATAAACTTCAGTTTGTAATCATTCAAACTGAAGCTGTTCTGCTCACACGTTTATTCATTTATTTAGACCCACTTTGCCTGCTTTTGGTTCGATCTGATTAGAAGAGGAATCTGTTTTTCTAGGACCATTTGTGGATTTGTTGTGTGTTGGGTGGAGGTGGAGGTGGATGGGTGGATGGAGGGGGACATGACAATTTGTGGATAGGAGAGGGAGAGAGAGAGGAAGAGAGGGGAGGCTTCTTGAGTAAGCAATCCTTTCACACTACCATAAATCACAGCGTAGCCAACGTGCATCTTTTCTTTACACCTAGCCGTCAGGTCCCTGCTCACTACGACTCATTCTGCATGTGTCACACACACACACACACACCTCTGTTCAAACCACACTACATGCAGCACGTAAACTTATAGAGAGAGAGGGAGAGAGAGACCCTCTCGCCCTCTTGTCTGTTACCTATTCTGAGGCATCTGTCTTCAGCTGCTTTTACACACACACACACACACACACACACACACACACACACACACACGCGCGCACGCACACACGCACGCACGCACACTCACACAGAGAGAGAGAGGGGGAAAAAAAAGTTTTTGGCTAGCTATAGAGCTCGCACGCGGGCACACCCCGGATGCCTGTGCTGAGTTCGGGAGAGAGACCACGGTCACACAACAGATAATTAATGACATGTCGAGCGGCGGAGCGCGTGGGATGGGGGGGACGCCTCGGGAACACACACCGGGACACTGAGCGAGAGGCATCCCAGCAGATCTTACCTGCGCTCTCTCGGCGTGTCTCTCCTCTTCCTGGATCTCCTCCTGCTGTTGTTGTTTTGTTTTTTGTTTTTTTCCTTTCTCTTTGGATGCAGTCTGATTTGGACCTGGACGGACAAAACGACCGGAGCAAAGACAATCCCTTCACGGAAAGCCTTGGACGGATTTTCAC
This sequence comes from Nibea coibor, assembly GCA_023373845.1. Classification (NCBI taxonomy): domain Eukaryota; kingdom Metazoa; phylum Chordata; class Actinopteri; family Sciaenidae; genus Nibea; species Nibea coibor. The sequence goes on along the minus strand of CM041727.1, from coordinate 18,040,482 downwards.
TGATTGCGAGTGCGTAATTACGCGCAGACGGTCTGGCGTTTTTTATTCCTCTAACTGGCACTGGAGTCTGAGATAGCACTAAAGCCACACTTATGCCAATTAAATCTGCCTTTTATCCGACACTGCTGCATGCTGGTAAAACACGGGTGTATCTATCAGAGCGCCTCTTACAGCACAATGTAGCCGTTCGCGTGTCCGGTTTGGGGGTGAAGCCATAAATCTTGAGCCGCCATAAATCTCCAACAATCAAAGCCTACCTACAGCACACAGGCTGGCGGGGACTGCTCCGTCTGGGGCTCGCGGTGCTACTTTACCCTAAAAAACACACCGCGTGCGCGCGCGCTCTCACCCACCTCCCCCCCTCCGCCTGTGCTGCAAAATCCCCCGTATAGCGGGGCCGCTGCGTGCCTGGCCAGCACCACCAGTCAGGGCTCGCGCTTTTTCTTGTCCCTGAACCCTGTTCCTTACACCGTCCACGACAGCTAAGACGTTCTGAGGGCCAACCGTGCAGCCAGCGCGAGCCTCCAAAGATAAAGCCCCTTGCGTGAGCGTGACGCCGTATTCCCCGGGCTCCCCTCCTCTGTCTCTACCTCCACTTCTTCTTTATCCTCCACTCTCCCAGTTCACCAGAAAGAGAGGAGCAGAGTCCTCCTGTGCCCTTCAGTGTCTTCCTCTTCCTCGTCCCCCTTCCTGTCGGCTCGTGTGTTTTGGTTCAGGCTAAACCAGAAGCTAACCTTCTCTCTGACCTGTAACCTCCCAAAATATTCTACATTTGTCTCTCAAACTTTCCCTCCGCGCGCATTTGAATGGCTTCATTGATTATCTTTGGAACAGTGAACAGATAACCTGCCTCCCCCCACTCACATCCCTCCTCCTCATCATCATCCTCCACTCCTTTGCTCTCTTCCTGCCTCTCCACCGGTGTTTCGTCCTGGTTCTGCCGGATTGACACCGTGAACTGTTCCTGAACCGGCCCACAGACTGACAGCTAAGACCCGGCCACAAGAGCCCAGGGAGTCGCGGAAGAGGAGGAGGAGGAAGGTGTTTGCATGTGTGTGTGTGTGTGTGTAGGGGGGGGTTCTGGTTCTTGTTCCTGTCCAATAGGGGAGTCTGGTTATGAGGTGCTGCAGAGGGGGTTAGCGAGGTTCAGCTTGACCTGCCTGTCCGTCCTGCCTTGCACCGAGGGCCAGATGTTGGTTATTACATGGAGTCAAACTGAGAGCGATCAGAGGAGAGGAAGAGGGAGCGGGAGAGGGGAGGAAGAGCACAGCATTCCGCTGTGATCTGACCTGCGCGTCCTGATCACGGGCCCGCGCGGCGAAAAACGCGTCACGACCACGAGGAACCGATCACGCGTTTTCTATTTCATATTTATGCAAACACAGCCGTAAAGCAAACTGATCTGACGCGAAGTCAGGGTGATGAAAAAGTTCAGGATGTCACGGCAGTTGTCCTGTTTTGGCACACAGAAACACACACACACACACATCCTCAGAAAGCACAACACTGATCAATAATAACACTATATTTTTAGAATATTTATGCAGCTTTAATTGAAATTATAAAATTAATCAGTTAATTTCATAGCTTCAATTTAGGCAGTAAACTCATCTCAGACTTGGCTTCTCTCTCTCTCTCTCTGCATTTGTGTTATCTACCCACGCGTATAGACATGCTCTCAGTGCCACACACACACATACATACACACACACAGGAGAGTGGGAGAGATAAAGCGAGGAAGAGAGAGAGAGAGAAGTTCAATTACACCAAAGCAAAGTCGTTTTTTTTTTTTTTTTAGTTTGCAGAGCTCTGATAAAAGAAAAAGAAGAAGAAGAAGAGAGAGCTCCTCGCGCCTGTTCCTCTCCTTCCTCGTGGAGAAACATTTCCGCCTCAGCAGCTCGGTCCCTCTTATCGCTCTCGTGCATGTTGCTGCTCTCCGGCCCGGTTAAAAGAAACAGAAGAAGAAGAAGAAAAAAAAGCACAGCTCGCGGGCTCTGGATACGGTTTCAGCCGCTCATTTTTCACGCGCTTTGAATCACTGCCCTCGCGCAGACGATTATAAATTAGCGCGAGGCTTCTTATTGATTTATTTCCGAACGGGTAATCATCTCCCCGCGAGGAAGAGCCCCGGAAGTACCTGGCGCATGGAGCACGAGACTGGAAGAGAGATAAGAAAACTATGAGTTCAGATAATAATAATAATAATAATAATAATAATAATAATAATAATAATAATAATAATAATAATAACATGTATCGTGCTGTTTTATCGTGTGTTATTTTGTCATAAATCACGGCGCCGCTCTCCTCTCGTTCCCCGTGATTTAAACGCGCGTTAACGTGTTTTGTTAACATTATTTTCACCACACTTAAATCTTTCGCTCGTTAACGTCCAGCCGCTGCAGATTTATGAGGCCGCGCGCGCCTCTGATTTATGTCCGACCTGTTCGAAGAATCTCTGAGCTCCATTCACATCTTCAGACGTCTTTACACACGATTCCTGTTTTTTATTATTATTCTTTTCACTTCAGTTCAGAGAGAAACGAAACCGGATTTTTATCCGCAAGTGATTATTAAATATATTTATATTCATGTGGATGTGAGAGCTTCGCGTTTAAATGAACTAGTCTGAAGAGCTGTGGGCGGGTTGGAACAATAAGCACACATCTTATCTTATGGATATAGATTAGACTCTTTACTGCTGCTGAAATCCACAGCGCTGATCGGTCACTGGATTTATTTCTCAGCCCCTTTTTGTGCAGCTTTTTCTTCTGCGTGTTTGGAAAATACACAGGTTTGCAAAGCAGCCATAATGTGTGTCACAAAAAAAACATATTTGTTGTGAATATATATTATTTGACTGGAGCCAAGTTCCATGGTTATTTAAGTGAATCCATAAAACGCGCGCGCGCTGCTTTTTGATATTTTTTCTGCATTGGAAAGCAAATTTTAAAAATGGGCGACGTCTGTATGAACTTGAGTTAAAATAATTTCTCGTGTTTTCTTCTATATTTTATTTATTTATTTTAAATCTATTTTTCCACATTTTTTCTGGAGTGTTCTCTTTCTTTCTTTTTTTTTTTTTTTTTCTTTGCGTGGGAAAAGAACAGACAAGAAGACAATATGGCTGCCATGCAGTTCCATGTACCGAGTGGGAAGATGCTCCTTGTGTGAAGTCTTGTCCGCGTGCCTGCTCGCTTTCATGCGTGTCTTGTCAGACGCGTGGGTCTGCACCGACCTTGTCTTTGACCACATGCAACAAAACGATGATTTTCAGCCGTGGGGCTTCAGTTCAATATTAAAACGAATTCCCACTGAGCAGTTAGTGAGTATAAAATCGGCAGCATGTGTCACACACGATCACACGTTACGCTTAAAATGATCTTAGAGCAAAGCGCGGGTAAATCCATGGAAACAAACAGCAATAAAAAGGCAGAAAATGCACCGCCACTCTTTAAGCAGCCCCTCACTCCGTTTAATAATTCCCTTCCAGCTTCACCAACATGCTACAACCAACAGCAGAGCCCTCCTGATGCCACAGAGCTCATCACGCTGCCATTGTCCTACAGCAGCCCTCGGTGTAAACATTAATTCCAGCCTCTGAACGTGTGTGTGCTGCCACAAAAGGCTGCTGATGCTTTCAGGACGCAGCGTAGTAACACATTAACGCCATCTCTCTGTTTCCCATGCACGTTTAGATTCTAAAGAATTGTAGTTTGGAAAGCGGCGAGGCCTGACAGGAGTTGTAGTCCTGCAGCAGCAGTAGCAGCTATAATGGATGTCAGAGAGGGAGTGATATCATTTCTCAACACCGTTTCAAATATTTGAACTATTTCAGCTCGGTTTGATGTGGAACTATCTTGCCAGACAAAACACACTTAACAGTGGACACATGCCTTGGATAAGATAAGATAAACCAACCCGCCTCTGCTTCTGCTGCTGCTGCTGCCGCGTCCCCTTCACGGCCTCACACTATTTTAATGTCGGGAACTTGTGATTTGACTAATTTATTTTTTTTTTTTATGTCAAGCGCGGAACTTCGCTTCAGTGCTTCAGTCTTTGGAGATGTATTTTCAGCGCTCGTGTCACAAGAATCAGATAGCTCGTGAGGTCGAGATGCCCAGACAAATATTTAAATATATATGAGAAAATAGGAGGAAGGAAATCCTGTCATCCGTACCCCCCCTCTCTCCCCCTCTCTCCCCCATCTCTCTCTCCGTCCACAGAAATGAGGCGGGATATTGTTTTTGACACGGCGGCGGACAGCAGGAATACACATTTTGAAATGCGCTGCCTCTTGCTGCTACTGCCATTATGATGTGATGGGAAGCCGCGGAGACGCTCTAATTTGGTTACACTAAGGTTTACACTGGTAGTGATGGCCGAGAGGGGAGGCAGAGAAGGGGGAGAGAGGGGGTGAGTAAGGGAGGGAGGGAGAGAGGGAGGAAGAGCTCAGCCTTTGAAATGTAATTGTGAAGTGATTCTGGGTGCACAGCCATCCATCCATCCATCCATCCATCCATCCACTATTACTATTATACAACGACTGTAAGATGCTCTTCTGTTCGTTTATAATAAAATAATGTGATGCTGCGTTCACTGTCCTCTGTCCTTATTGCACTTTGCATATATTACCAGCTGGCTTCGCACCAAAACAGCACACACACACACACACACACACACACACACAAGCGTCATCTACTACAGTGAGTTATGAGGTTAGCCGATGAAATTACGTTACTCCATCCCCACCCACCACCCCCCACTTGCCACTCGCAATGGGAACAGGCTCTTACAAATGGTGCCACAGCCGATTCACAATGTCTCATTGAGGCTTTTGCAGTTTATGGAGAGAGAGAGGGAGGCTGTAAATAAAGATTTGATGTGCGTGGATGTAAATATGGAGAAAAATATGAATAAATAAATGAATGGATGCATGTTTTTTTCCCTCCTCTTCCCCTCGCCACATTTAAAAGAAAAAAAGAGAGAAGAAGGTCTGATTCACGGTGAAGGCTTTGAGCAAAGGCAGAGACACTGAGTGCTGACATGAATAATGGCGCCCTGCTCCATTCCAGCAGACATCCAAAGAAAACACATGAAGAAGAAGAAAAAAATGCATGGAGAGAAAAGAAGAAGAAGAAGAAAACAAGCTCTAGAAAATGAAGGCAGAGTTCAGTCTGGTTTCTGTATGAAGTGAAACACCTCCTGCCTCCTCTGCATGCACCTTTTTTTCAGAACAATAAGCAGGTGATGAGACAGAAATCCAAAGCCTGACTCCACTAAAACCAGGCCTAACACTACATCTAGATCTTCTTGACTCTCCTTGGCTGAGCTACTTGGATTCACTCACACCTCCTGGCTAGACAGATGAGCTTTCCCTGGCCGGCAGGTCTCCTCTTTTATGAGATTTCATGGCGGCCGAGGCGTGCCCGGTGTGCCAAATTTAAACAAATCTCCCGTTAATTGGTCGCCGCAGTAATTCAAGACCCGGAGCTACAGCCAGCCTCTGTCATACTGAGCGAGAAAAAAGAAAACACCCCTAGTAATAATCAAGTGTAAAAGGCGGAGGGTGTGTGTGTATGAGTGTGTGTGTATGTGTGTGTGTGTGTGTGTGTGAGGGCAGATATAGAGGAGGAGAAAGAGAGCCGGAACAGAAAGAGGAGGAGAACCGAAAGAGGAGCGCTCGGGGCGGCCGTGGCGACGTCTCTTCCTCCTCCTTCTCCGTCTTCTTCCTCTTCTGTTCCGGTGTATCACCGGTCCATCGACCGTCATTTTCCCCCCCTCACATAAACACACACACACCTCCGTCTTGCCACGGCGGAGGGAAAGAAACACATGATTTATCGCGGGCAGCACCGTAAACAACAGCACTCCCTCTCAAACACACAATGGCAGCCCCGGCCGCACGCTGACACCTTGCCTCACTATAAATCAAGAGAAGTAGCTGGCTGGGAAGAAGAAGGAAAAGATGAGGGGGAAGAGAGTGAGAGCGAGAGAGAGAGAGAGAGGGGGAGAGAGAGGGAGAGAAGGGGAGAGGGAGGGATGGACAGAGAGGCAGATAGAGAGAGATGTAGAGGCAGACAGGAGGTGATGGGAGAAAGATGGAGGAGAATATCCAAGTGCTTCTTAAAATATAAACAGCCATCGGCTAACACTGCTCCGCTCCCTCTCTCCCACACACTCTCTCTCTCTCTCCCCCTCCTCTCTTCCTCTCTCTCTCTCCGGTTTGCAGGCTGCGCGGCTTGCACCGCTCCAACCTATAAACAATGGCTGATGATGATGGGTGGGGGGGTTGATGTGTAAACAACACCACGGAAACATGCACGATGAGGAGAAAAAAAAAAACAACGGCGCAAAGATGGGTATTTTTTGTGGGGGAACATATTTACCACGATGTTAAAATAGCCTGTGATTCACTGTGGAGGGATGCAGGGCGAAGGCGGCGCAGCGGCGTGGAAGATGAGGAAGAAGAAGAAGAAGAAGAAGTGTGGTTTCCCCCCATGCAGTCCCCTTCCTTCCGCAATACTCACGGTGTCCACAACGACCCGCAAGACGCACACCCGTCCAAATTTGTTTTATTGCAGCCTCCTTCTCTCTTTTCTCTTCCTCTCTCTCTCTCCGTTGGCGTTTCTCAGTGTCTCCTCTTCTCCCCCCTCTCTCTCTCCCTCTCTCTCTCTCTCCCTCTCTCTCTCTCTCTCCCCCTTCTCTCCGCTGCTATAGGGGGGCTTGTATTTCTTTTTTTTCTTCTTCTTTTTTTTTTTGAAAGGACAGTTGGATATTTCGACGTCAGACACACACACACCGGAGCGGCACCATGTCTCACCGTTATATTCCTGACCAATACATATCTATTCTGCAACCTCTGCATTAATTATTTAATGAAACACGTGACGTGTTGGGTCGGGGCGGGGGGTGTGGGCTGCTGGAGTTGGTGGTGTTGGTGGGGGTGTGTGTGCGTGTGGGTGGGGGGGTTATCCGTGCGCCTCTTCGTTCGTGGGACCCATCCGGACCCATCCAGGAATGAGCGTGTGTGTGTGCGTAATGCAGAAAAAACAAACAAAAAAAAAAACATTAAAACACAACTTCTGTTCACCTTTTTATGTGTGTGTGTTCACGTGCGCGCGCGCTCTAAACTGTGAGCTAAAGCAGGGCAGGCCCGTGACAGATGCACACAGAGACCGATAAAAGATGATTGTCACCGACTATGTTCGTTTTTTAAAAAATGACTGCACGCCTCAGACGCTTTCTTCGTTATTCCTCACTGTCATCTCCGCCTCAGCTCGCCGTTAGTCGGCAGAACAAGAGAGGGGGAATTCCTCACATTGTCCCGTCTTATATTTATATGTATCTGTTCCCTAGAAATATTCGATGGTGACATATTTTTATCTGACTGCCGAGCGCCGTTTATTTCTCCCACACACTCGCGGTGTCATGTTTTAACGCGTCCTGGAGCTAAACTAAATATTTAACAGTCACGGTGACCAAAGCCAAGTGTGTCAGAGGAAACAAATCACTCCCGAGTTATTTGTTGAATTATTCCAAATTCATGTTATGCATCGAAATATGAGAATCACAATCAAATGTTTCATTTATCCCATTAACAAGTTTTTTTTTTTGTTCCTATCCTGCCGGGGAGTCCACCGTGAGTAATTTATTTAGGAAAGGGGCCATTTATTTAAAGAGGAGAGGAACGCGCAGGTAGGACGCGGAACCGAGCTGAGAGATGTGTTTGGAAACGGGGGGAGACAAAGAGACGGAGAGCAAGAAGAAGAAGGAGAAGAAGAAGGAGAGAGTGTGAGACAGACGAAGAAACAACGGAGAGACAAAAACCCCCGCCGTGAGGCCACGCAGGGCAGCAACAATAGACCGTTGGAATCCTTTTGGCTCTCGGTCTCTCCCGGTTCCACAGCCCGAGCTCTGACTCTGGGAGAACAATGGAGAGTCTAAAGACGAAGAAGAAGAAGAAAGAAAAAAAAAACAACAACAACAACACAGGGCTAACCTAGCTGCTAACAAGAAACACTTCAAGGTCAAACAATGGACCGCTGCAGCCCTGAAGACACACTGCTGCTGCTGCTGCTCCATCTCCATCCTTCAGCATCTCCATCTCCATCCAATCTAACCTCATTTTATTTTCTGTTTTTGATTGAGCCAATTTGAAACATGTGGGAGGAAAATAAAAGATCTTTAATATCAAATGTAATTAGAGGAAACAGAGCTGCTTTGGTGCTGAGATCAGAGCACAAACACGATTTTTTTTGTTAAAAAAAAGAATCTGCGACATGACAAAAGCATGAAAATAATGATGAAGAAGGGAACACATGCAGCAAACAGACTATCTGCGGTTTGTTTTTTATTTGTTAGATTTGTTTCCCTTTAAAGTCTGACTCTGACTCCGCAGCGCTTCCTTCAGATTTTTACCCACAACAAGATTGAAATCAAACATTTGCGGTGGTGATGATGGCGGCTGTAATGACGGCCATAAATTATAGCAATCACAGTGTGAAACAACAGCTAAGATAAGTAGCAGCAGAGACCTGCGCCGGCCTGACAACAACAACACATCACACACACACACACACACACACACACACAAAAGCACTTCTGTAAACTTGGCACAGACGCATGCGAAAAAAAAACATTTCATCACTGAATATCAGAATTATGACGGGTGGAGGAGGGTGGTGGGGTGGTTGTAGAGGATGAGACATTTTGACTGCGTTGTTGTAAAGCTGTAGCTGAAGCATCATAAGCCGGCTCTTAATGCTGGCAGACTCCCGCCATGACAACAGAAAACACAGAGGAATGTCTTTGTGACGCGCAACTTGGAGACAGCAAATTCATTTTTAAAGCTTTCAAATCACGAAAATAACCCAAACACACGGCCACAAAACACTGAAAGGAATCCGCATATTTACAGAATATGCCCCCTCCCCTAAAAAATCTCTCTCATCTTAACATCTTATTAAAACTGTTATTTTAACATTTAATAACGCGCCGCGGAATAAAAGTAAAAGGCGATAATTGAAGTAAAGGTTGGAGCTGTGCGGGATGTTGGCGGTCTGTTGGTCCGTGATGGATTAAGACAGGTAGATTCTTGGTGCTCGTTAATGATTCACCAAAGCTTTGAATAAAAAACTGAAAATGTCTCTTTGTTCAAGTGGAGAAAGAGCGTGCGTAAAATCGCCATGAATTGCGTGATGAAGCGCTTAGACACCAGAAAAAAGACGGATAATACCATTATTATTATTATTATTATTATTATTATTATTATTATTATTATTATTACAGCTGTTGTCTGATCTGAGTACATATGAATGAAAAGACAGTCGCATTAAGAGAGACAGAGGCAGAGGGAGATTGATTTACCAAGCCCCGACATCTCGCCTTTTCCTGCGGCTCGTAAATCTGTCTCGAGACGGCAGCACGCGCGCACAACCGCTTTTTGAAATATATTCTTCTCCCTGCGCGAGACGTGAGGTCTTCCCCACTGTTACGGGATCACACCAGAGACATCCCCGACCAGAGCCCGGAATATCTCTGCGTCACGTGTGTACACAAATATTTTAAAAAAGAACAATCAGAATCAATAATTAATAAGATATTACTATTTTTTTGTAATGCGTCTGTAAGCATGCACGCCCTCATCACTGTGTTATTATTATTGTTATTATTATTATGAAGGAAACCGGATCCATCATAGTTGAAAGCCATCCGCGTGCAGCCACATTAAATATGAAGTACAGTGTGTTTTAATGACTGTTTGCTTGTCAGCCTTGACAGGATCAATGAGTCCTGAGCAACGTTCAAAGACTCAAAGAGCCTCAGCACTGAGGGAGAGAGAGAGAGAGAGAGAGAGAGAGCGAGAGAGGGGCAGGGAGAGAGCGCTGAGCTCAGATCAGTTCATGTTTGAACATTCCGAAACAATCTTTAACACTTTTATTGTTTTTTAGCTCCCGGATGTGTGCGCACTTCACCGACATGTGATCTTTACTGCCGCCATAAAGCACCGCTGAGCACGTGCTAAAACCAACAAACTCTGCCACTTGAACAGCTGATGAGATGTTACACTCCAAGAATGACGAACACACGACGGCTTATTGCCAGACCAAACAATCAGAGGGCTCCATACATACAGAGATAGATATTAACGTTCATAATTCAGGACACGACCGGTATGTTGACGTTGTTGTTGTGCGTGATGACTGCGCGTGGCGTATTGATAAAGGTAAAGAGGTTCAGAGGGGTTGTTTAATACTTTGAGTATCAATACGCGCGCACTAACCTAATGCTCCGCCATTAGTCACACAGGCCGCAGATTATTTATCACTCGCATCTAACGGATATGAGAGCTACTGTGACACACACACACACACACACACACACACACACTCACACACACACACACACACACAGGACGGTAGGATCATCACTTTGTAGGCCTGCTCACTCCAACTCAGCCAAACATCAGGATCAGTTTACAGTTCAATATGAAACCGGTTGAGTGGAAGTTCAACAAAAAAAACGACACATTTCAATACTTAATGAAAGAGTTGTGCCACGTGTTTGATTGATTGAGAACACACTTTTCTAACATCTCTGCGTGATGTGATCATGCTTATTCTCACTTTTTTTTAAATGAGTTCATCAGCTAAAGACGCGCAGCCACCACTCCAGCCTGCGCATCTATAAAAAGCCTCGGCGTAGGCGCGTGTTGCAACTTGGCAACCGTTATTTGGCTCTCTCTTTTTAATACTTAATACATGTCTACTTTTAAATGGCTCGCACGCTCTCTCCCTCTCTAACACACACACACACACAGACACGCACACAGCCGGTGCAGTAGTAAAAGCCTGGCAGCCATATATCTCTCGTGACGACCTCCTCCTGCAGCCCGCGCGCCTGCACCGTGACCTCCTCGGCTCCTCGCGCTCTCCAGAATAATAAATTTCTCGGGCAACACGACTGCAACGAGCGCGAGGCGTAAAAAAAAAAAAAAAGAAGAAAAAAAAACGCGCGGGCGATTTGTCTGGCAATTAGCAAACCACCGCGAGACTCCCCGGGCCAAGAGAGAGAGAGAGAGAGAGAGAGAGAGAGAGAGAGAGAGAGAGAGAGGTTTGGAAGTTGGTGTAACTGTTGTTTGCTGGTGGAGTGTGTGCCAGCTAGATGACCCATGTGAACACGTGAGACATATTTGGTGCCTGTGACTTGAACGTACACGTGTATGTATCTGTATGTGTGTGTGTGTGTGTGTGTGAACCCTGAAAGCCTGCAGCTTCCTGTGTAAAGCTGCTGTTGAAACATCAGCTCCATCAGCTGCTCCAAACGCCACACTGACAGCAGCAGCTTCTCTGCAAACTGCAGCTCACACTGCCCCCCCCTCCCCTCTAAGTTTTTTTTTTTTTAAACTTCACAGTTATTTAACTGCTAATCCCACCGAGATTACCCAAACAAATCTCCTCTCAGATGGAGGGGAGCATCAGGAGAAGTGATAAAGCCTCAGAAAAGAACAACACGAATCACTGGCGAGAGGAGCAGGAACAGAAAAGTAATGTGTGCTCTCGCTAAGTAAGAGCTCAGCGGGTGTTTCTGCAGCAGCAGAGCAGCAGGACTTTTAATTTAACAAGCGGTGTTTTTAATGAACCTGCATGAGCTCAGGGCAGAAATTAGATTTACTCCATTCAGGGTTTTACGCTGAGAAACTTCACCAAGTACTCCTCAGCAGAGCTGCAGGGCTGCGGCGTTGATGCTGCCTTCACTCGCCTGCATGAATGCAACATTTCTCACATCAGAATACACTGCCAGCACTTCATATTCAGCTGCACTGAACAGTCAGTGCACCTGAATGACCCTGAACCCTCACACCCGCCCGCACGTTCAAAGGCCGCATCATAGCCAGCTTCACTGGCAAACCCTCAGTGTCACCATCATGCTGGTCTGACCCTCATGCATCTCATCATACTCTGTTCTCTTAATATCTGTTCCAGTTCAGCACTTTGCAGAGAGTGTCTCATGTAACCGGAGAGCAGAAAACAGGCATAGTCTGACTATACGTGCACGCACAGGAGCCACATCAGGAGTTCAGCTTTGTTTGGGTCATGGTTTGTGATGAAGGGTGGCTCCATGTGCTGTTTGGGTGGAGATGGCTCTCAGAGCTGCAGTTTTTTTTTGGTACTGCTTGAAGAATGGAAAGGACTATTAAAAACAAAAAAAGGGCACTTTGTCGACTTGGATATGAACATGTGGAGACAAAAATAGGAACCCTTAACCCTAAATTAACTCCCACAGAGCAGCATGAGCATGCTGTGACGATAAAAAAACACTTCTTTTTAGCTTTAGAGTTTTCTGTTGAAATATTGAAAATTGTTGAGTGTTGAGTCAACATTTTTGGCAGCAAGTGTCTGGCAAATATTCTTTAATTATTGCCAAATGAAATATTGTCTGATTTAAAGCATATGCTAGAAGATTTTCTGTTTGACTGTAGGCAAAGCTGCTTTAATGTTTTCAGATTTAACTTTTCTTTAAGACATACTCAATAAATTTTGGAGTGGGTACAGACACTGTGGTATCATATTTATCCCAAAGGTGCTGCGACCTCTGACCTTTCAACTCATGTGCTGCTGGACTGCAAGTAAGAACTGACTAATATGTCATTTCAAGTCAAAACATCCAGCTGGCAAGGATGCAGATCTGTGCTGGGGGGGTGACAGTGACATGATTCACTCGGTCTGTATTTATGTGCAGAGTTTAAACATTTGGATCCATCTGGGTTAAACTGTTGCACCAAGAAATGAACCAAGAGGTCACGCTTTAACAAAATGCGCGACTTTATCAGGTTACCATAACTGTAATATGACAAATATGTGGAGAGAAGTTTAATAAGACACAAAAAGTCACACATCTGATCAGAGGAACAGTCCTTAAAGCGACACTGAAGCACATCCTGCTTCCTGAGCACAGCACTGCACCGTCTGGAGATGAATTATGTATTTCAGAAGTGGATTGGAGTTTTAGATGCCATCATCAGAGCACACGCTGCACGTGATGTGAAAATACGCGTTGGCATGAATTCGAATGACTCGTGGGTGAAATCCTCTCACAGTCTGGAACCTTCGGACGCTGACTGAGATGAAAACAGAGCCGTATGGACGTGCAGCTTCATTGTAAGTGAGTGTAAACATGGAGCCATCAGTGGGTCTGACAATGCGCAAGAGATGACAGAGGCACTGTGAGAATCTACACTTTAATGGCAGTGAAGGCAAAGCAGACTGACCAAGAGCATTTCCCCCCTTATGCCATTGTCCCCTTGATTAATCAGCACTCCCTAACACACACACACATACACACACACACATCCCAGCTGCAGGTCAGATTACCAGCCAGGCTGGAAAATGACCACCAGCCCGTTGTCTGTAAATAATGGTAGCTGCAGCTCACTGAATCACTTTTACAGTGAGACTATCAGCGCTCTGGTTTGTTTTATTTACTGGCTGCCGTGAATCCGTTTGTCAAAATGAGTGCCATGAATTTTCCGGATTTTCCCAAAATATACATGCTCATGTCAAATTCTCCCCCTGAACACTGCAGGGCTGGAGGGTTTAAAGGCTGCTCAGCAGCTTTTCAGCAAGGCAATCAGGAGGGGCAGGCTCTGTTTACACTAAAGTCCCAGTCTGTCTAAATACTGTCTAACATCAGGCTGCACATTCATCCTGTCTAACAGCCCCCTTTCATGCCAGATCATGCTGTTAGGATGTCTCAAACATATCAGTGCTTCAGACCCAGACAGAAAACCAAGTTATGATGCACTCATTACATTTTACATCACAGCAACATCAGTGAAAACACATTTCAGCCAGTCTAACCATTAAACTAAGAGTCCTCACTGGCCTGTGGCTGACCCCTGCCCAGGTGGCTAGCTTACTTGTCTGTCTGTCTATCTGTCTGTCTGTCCTGTTGTGGGAGCGGAGATATCGCCGCCGTGCCCCCGGGTTACAGTGCCCTGAACTCGGCCTGTTATGACTAAGTGGCCCGAGGGGATCCGGAGGTCTGGGAATGTCCGAGGGAGCGAGGGGTCCAGCGGCATTGGGAGGTCAAGGGGGACCAAAAGTGGTGGGGGTAGTAGTGGTGTGTGTGTGTGTGTGGGAGTAACCACGTGTCAGCCTCTGGCTTCAGAGCCAGTGGACCTCATCGGTCAGAAAAACGTGTCCCCTGGTTGAACCCTCTGTGGCCGCAGCTTGGCCATCCCGCTGCCCCTGCATGACCATCGATTTTTTTCTCTCACCCTCTCTTTGCCTTTCCTTCAATACTTATATTTCTCTCATCTGTTTCTCTCACTTCTCCACGCACCGCATCACTCCACGGCCTGCATCCCCCATGAGAGGCCTGAGCCCCCTTCACCAGAACCGCTGCCCTTTTATTTCCAATCGCGAGGCGGATTGATTTCTGAAGGGGTCAAACAGGAGTGAGTGAGCTTCCCGAGGCCGCTACTGCTCGACTCAGCAGATACCGGAGGCCTGAGCGCGCACGGCGACCTGCGATCGTTCGCAGTTCATTTGGAGAACCTCGCAGATCGTTTGTTTTCGAGGTAAATTGTTTTGGAGCGCAACAGAGAGAGTATCCATTAACCAGAGCTCCCCCCAGTTCTTTTAATTTTTCTTTTTCACCCCTCCCTCCTCCCCTCTCCATCCCTCTCCCCAATTGAGCGCCGTATTATTCATATTCCTGCTGCAGTCTCCATAGCCTGTTTGCACCTGGCCGACAAAACACACACGCACACACACATGCAACAGTATCTCATTAAAAGCTATAGGCCTGAACCACAGCAACACTTTATAACCGCAGAAACACAGCCAAGACAAAATGCATAATAAGCTCTGGGTGAACCGGGAATTATTCACGTGGGCCATCCTGTCACACATTAGCTCGAGCATTTCTGAATTTTCCTGCAGAAACACGAGCTTGCAAAGGAGACTGCGTTAGGTCTGAAGTCCAGAAACATCACACAAGATGTGTAAATCCAAAATACACCTTCAGCTGACTCTAAAGAATTGTTTAAAAATATAGTAGTTCACCGTAAGTACCCATCTAAAAATCCCGTGCGTAAAAGACGCACATTTTACGCACAACAACAGATGCTCGAGAAGCGGCAGGCCTCGTGAGTGACACCACCACATCTAACACAAGCCCGTCATCTGTGCCTGTATACGCTGAATACAAACACACACACATTCTCTCCCTCTCTCTCCCACACACACACACACACACCTTCCAACACAAACACACAGCTCCAAAAGTCCCTGCGCCTAAAGAAGAAAAAAAATCAAAGAACCTACGGCCATATGCCCCCTTCGCCTGACCTCGCCAAATGCGCAGGGGGCAATAAAACCATAAAAACGACAAGCAGCCGTCAGACACAGGAGAGCAGGAGAGGTAAAGACAGAGAAAAGGGAGTTAAAATAAAATTCCCAGGCCTCTTACCTTTGACGCCACCTCTGTCAGCGACCTCTGGGCCATCTTCTTCTGCGCCGTGAGGGCTCTCTGACTGGTTTGTTGGAGTTTCTTTGGAAGGATTTTCTTCTTTCCAACGAGGAAGAAAAAAGTTTTTTTTTTTTCTTCTTCTTATACTTGGGGTGTAAAAAATAGCTTGCTGATGGGTGGGAAGGGGAGGTGTATGCATGAGTGTTTATGTGTGTGCGTGAGGGGAGGAAGGGAGGGAGGGGTGGGGGGAGGAGGAGGAGGAGGTGGTGGTGGAGGGGGGGGGGTGTCTTCCAAGTGTCTTCCAAGACGTCTTCTTTTTCCCCTCCTCTGTCTGTCTCCCTCTCTGCTGGCAGAAGGGGTCTTGTGTGTGGCTGCCGGATGACAATAGAGAAGAAGGAGAAGGAGAAGAAGTGTTTAAAGAAGAACAAGTGATTAATGATTTTTTCTTGTATAATTCTCGCATTTTTCTTGAGGTGCCGTCCCCTCTTGTCCTGTCCACAAAATAATGGCGGTGAACTTTTTTTTCAGTTAGGGGTGGGGGGGTGGGCATCCTTTAAAAAAAAAAAATCTGCTCCCATTCAGAGAAGCAGCAGAAGGCCTCGCTGATAAAAGGAAGGCTGGAAAAAAAGAATAAAGATTCCACGGTGGATTTGATTGTGCGCGGTGTCACCCCGCACGCAAATTCATTTATTTCAACTCGGACTGCGGAGTGCTCAGGGGGTTTAAGGGGTTATTGTGAAGGCACATATGTGTGTGTGAATATTGGACTGCTGTGTGTGTGTGTGTGTGTGTGTGAGGAGGGGGGGGGGGGGGGGTCTCTTTCTTTAGATGCTCCAATATAAGACAATTGGTGTGTAGCGAAAATTACAGCATTCGGACACAAATATTATGTTATGTGAGGAGAGGTCCGCCGCCTGAGGGTTTGTGTGCGTGTGTGGAGGATATTAAACCTTATGGAGCTCACCATAGAAGAAGAAAAAATATATATGTGTGGCTCCTTTTGCGCAGTGTGGAGTGAGAAGGCGCCGTAGTCGGTTAAGAGTAACAGAAAAATAGAAAATAAAACAGTGAAATTGATTCTCGCAGTAATGAAACAGTGTGAATGTTAAAAGGCAGGAGGCTTTGCTGCGGCGCGCGCGCGTGTTTGGGCATATCTAGGTGTACAGTTTGATAGGAGGGCGGATTCAGGCGCTGGGGGAGCCTTTCATAAACAGGAAGAAAACAGATAAATGGGCAGAGGGAGTCTCTGTGGCAAGAGGCCCAGGGAGAAATCAACCAACAAGTAATAGGGAATCTTCTCTGGGCCGAGCAATACGAGCGGACCAATTTGGGGGGCACACTTTTTTTGTTTAAAGTTCATCGAGAGGAATGCTATTTTCTCGTCCTCCCCCCTCTCCTGCTCTATATTTTTCGATACCTGCTCTAAGAAAAGAAAATGAAAATTAATACGGGAGCCGCGCCTTACAAAAGAAGCCATTCGTCTTGTTGATTATCTATTTGGTTGTCAGGGTTTGAGCTATGGCGCCGGCCCGCTCCCTTTTTGTAATATATAAAAAAATAAAACACACATGCGCGCGGAGCACCGGTCCAGAAAACACCGATAGGAAGAGAGGGGGGGAAAACAGTGGTGCAAAAATTAGACTCATTAAAGCATTAAAAGAGCACGAAGCGAGAAACTATTTAATGTTTTTTTTCCTTTGGAAGCAGAGGAGGAATGAAAAAACTGGGAAGAGGAGGGGGGGTGTTAGACTGTGTGTCCGGGCTGGTGCAAGCGCGTCTGAGCAGCCGTTAAATTAACGGGAGAACGAGAGTGAAACGGAGGGACGGTTTGTGATTTAAAACGAGATTACAGGACGTAATGTACCAAGATCACTCTGGGCCGGGTGCAGATTAATCATCGCAGGCTGCTGATTTCTTCAGACAGGTCGCTGTTGCCGTTTTGTAGGCAAAAACCAACAGTGAAATTAAATGAAATTATTTATTGTGTGTGTACGCACGTGGGGGAAGCGCGCGGACGCTTTTTTTTTTTTTTTTTTAAAAACATCCTTCAGCGTAAAAGCACAGCGAGAGAAGAGGAAGGAGCTTCTGTGGAAGGAAAAAGGAAAATGTTTTGTTATTCCAAATCTGTTTTTTTAGAAGAAATACAAAACAAAACAATCAGAAATTTAAATTTCACGATTCCAAAGCTCTTATTTTTTAAAACTCAATCGTAATATATACCTTTTATTTTATATCAAACTCGGCAATCGATAATTGAGCGACAGGAAATGAGAGAGAAGAGGATAGAAACATCCTTTTTTAGCCATTTATTTAAATTTCTATGAACTATTTACAAATAATAGGAAGGTAGACATTGAGGAAAAAGGCATAAGCAGAGAAAGGAGCAACGTACATGTTCGGAGGAGGTAACACATCTTCAACAATACCATCATTGTTATCATCATCATCATCATCAATAATAATAATAACGATAGAAACGGATCTTTGGAATGTAAATAAAATAACATCAATTTAAAAAATTAAAAAAAAGAAACATTTCAGAATAAAATATCTAAAAAGTGGCACAAGGCGACAGGACAGAGGAGAGAAGGGAGGAAGTGTGCGCGCATTTCATGTGCGGAGGAGACAAAGAGGGAAAAGATAGAAAAATAAATGGACACATTCAGACATGCAATAAAAGGTTTCTTAGTTTTCTGAACGTCCCTGGCCAGAGCTTATAATTAAATTACATTTTTTTTTTTAAATTTTCCACAGACAAGAAATGAATAGCGCTTTTTTTGTATTGCAGGTAATAATAATTATAATAAGTCGTCACACATTTTTCAAAAAAAAGAAAATATATATAAAAGCTCGTGAAGTCACTTCATTAAACGAGCCGGAAATAAGATGAGCAAAAAATAAAATAAAACTATATATCAGTACAACTGAGGTAATAGGTAGTACATTGTATAGTGCTGCGTTTAAATGTGTTCTCTTATAGCTGGAGTTTGGTTTGGATATTAGTGTCCTCTGTTTAGGCAGCTTCAGAAACCCTGTTTAGTGGAAATAAACGCCATGATGGAACCCTGTCAGTCTGTTTTCCCTGTATACAACATCACAACATGAACAATCAACGCACCACAGACACGCTCCTTGTCGTTCTCAGCAACAACAGCATATCGTTATTATTATCATTATTTTACAATCAACACTGAATTCAAAAATAATTAAAATTTAAAAAGCTATATTTTGTCATAAAACAAAGAGAAACAGTTACAACTGCGACAGCAAGGCCGCTGTCAGTTTGGATCATAGTGGAGGTTATATTTGATGTTAGAGTACTATAAGGACCGAGCATGTGTGTGTGTGTGAATACTTCTCTTGACGAAACGTCATTTATTACACGTGTGTGTGTGTGTGTGTGTGTGTGTGTGTGCGTAGGGTGGCAGTGTGAGGGGTAGAGTGGTTAAAGGGAGGTAGGGAGGGGTGGCAGGGTGGTAAAGGGGGCGAGGGGTAATGGGCAGAGCCGCGGTTCACCCCTTTGCTTTGTACCCGCAGAGTAAACATGACAAATGGGGCCCGAGTTTGGCATGATTAAAGATGAAAACGAGGATCCATCTTCAACAAAAAAAAAGGAAAAAAGAAGGAAAGAAAACCACACGCACGCGGGCACATTATCCTCAAGCCTACCGTCATATGGAGAGAGAGAGAGAGAGAGAGAGAGAGAGAGAGAGAGAGAGAGAGACAGAGAGTATAAAAAGAGAAATATAAAAGAGAGAGAGCAGATGGGGGATAAAAGCAAAGAAGCGGCCGCGTCATTGTCTCAGTTCCTTCAGTCTCCTTCGTCGCCTACTTTTGGTTCATTTCATATTTTTTTATGAATGAATCTCCCCCGCCCTCCACCCCCCCTCCCACGTCATATCGTCATATTATAGTGTGTGTAACATCAGCATAGATCAGGGCCGAGCAGGCGGCAATCACATCCCCTCCTTCCCTCCACAACCAAGAGGCGTTATTCCGCTCCAATGTGCAGGCTCCTGTGGTTACAAGCGTGGCTGCTGCCGCCGCTTCGGCGTTCAGTTAAAAAGGGAGGGTGAGACACAAAAAAACAAAAAGAACAAAGAGCCATGAACCGGGCTATAGTGGTCCGGTGCGGTTCTGAGAGCCGCTCAGAGCTTGGGATGAGTTTGTGCCGTTTGTCCCGGAGCGGACCTTGGTGTTTGGTAGCTTGTGGTCCTTCTTCCATTTCATCCTCCGGTTCTGGAACCAGATCTTGATCTGCCTCTCTGACAGGCAGAGCGTGTGGGCGATCTCGACCCTGCGCCTGCGCGTCAGGTACCGGTTGTAGTGGAACTCCTTCTCGAGCTCCAGGACCTGCTGGCGCGTGTAGGCCGTCCGCGAGCGTTTGGGCTCACCCCCTGTGTAGTTTGAACTCACTGCGGGAGAACAATGGACAGAAATGATCACCGCAACGTCCCACGATAAAAAAGAACAACATCTGTAATAATAATAATAATAATAATAATAATAAAGCTGCTTTCAGATTTACAGCAGTGCATCATCGGTACAAAGAACAGGCATAACATGTTAGTCTAACGTAAATAGATGCGTTGAATCTATTTATTTTGTATTTTCAGTGTGTGGTTGAGGCTCGTCCCGTGCAAACCGTCAGAGCGCAGAGAGAACAAACACGTTACGAAACGAGGAGAAATGAAGGCACGAGCACCGCGGCTGGAGCTCCTGTGATAGAACACAAAATGGCTGTAACCTTGGCAGACCCTTCAGGGACTGCACTCCTCCATTTATCCTACGACAAATCCTTTATTCCCCCCCCCCCCCCCCCCCACCATCGCCACCAGCAGCAACTGGACCACCGCGCGCATTCAAATAAATGCAGTCGGTTTATTTTTACGCTCTCACTTCGTGATTTTCTCACTGAACACATGTTGTCAGGTGTCAATTTTAGGCCCTGCGGCGGTGTGAATCCTCCCAGCAGAGGCTGAGCCTTGACGCTGGTGTCCAAATGTTGTGATCTGAGAGCCGCGTTTAGAAGTTGAAAGAGCTGCTGCTGCAGCTGCGGCTGCGTTTGCGCACAAGGAAAATATGAATACATAAAAAAAACAAAAAATCAGCTCCCTTTCTTTCCTTGCGGAGAGTTTTACGCTCGGATGCTACGGTGCAAAAAAAAAAAGGGGGGAGAAAAGGCATGGAAGCGTTGTCTGTTTTGCATAAACTGGTTTGAGAATAAAGGTGGCGGCGTGGGGGTGTTGTAGGGCAGGGGTGGAGGGGGTGCAGCAGCCACACGACGGCACTGAATGGCAGGCTGGGTAATGATTCAACAAATACTTAAAAAAAAAAAAGAAGAAGAAGAAAAAAAACTACAAGAGCAACCAAACATGCTGCGATGGGGTCTCCTAAGACATGGCAGCTAAAATAAATCCGCAAACACAAGAAATAGTTCTTCTCACCGAGTAAACATCCTGATGAAGTCAAAGCTTTGCGGTGACTTTGCAAAAGTGTCTTTTTTTTGTCAGCGCGCAAACCGTGCGCTCCGGTTATCTGGATACGCAAAAGGCAGCAAGTCTATTATAACAGCAGAGAGGAGCCATAATAGACTGGAGCTATTCGCTTTTACATTAGTGTTTTACGGTCGGCTCCATAAACATGAATATTTCAGCTGCCATAAAACTTTCCCTCCCCTGGAACAACGAGTGGGGAAGGAAAGGCTCGACAGAGTAAAGTACACCGTTTATACAACCCGACCACTTAAAATCAAATTACCAAAACATAAAAGCTAACTTATGGGCTCGGTCGGAGTTGTCATAAGGCGAGGAATTAGAGCAGACGAGGCTGAGATCGGACTTCAAAAGGCACCTCAGCGGAGAGGTGTAATAAAAATTTATGGAGGGTGTAATTATATTGGCCCTGCAAACACACGATCGTAAATCTTGACCCAAGGGCTACTCTTCTACTTCTAACAGAAAACAGGGAGGGGAAGCCGTAGATCCTGACGGTGGACACCAAGCTGACTGCCACGGCAAGAGAGAGAGAGGGAGAGAGAGAGAAGGAGGGAGAGAGAGAAGTTTGCATGCAGCACTTACCGATGTTTACATGGACTTTCTTCATCCACGGGTAAACTACGGGGTCCTTGCGATTGCTCGCTGGGGAAGAAGTGCTTTGGTTGTGGGGCGTTTGGCCGCAAGACGGAGGCGGAGGCGGGCTCGGTGTCACCGAGTCGCAGCGGTGGCTCTGCTCCGGGACTGGGGTGGTCTGCAGTACGGACGGGGGGAGGACGTGACCCCGAGGGGACATCACCACCGAGGCGGGTTGCCCTGCGCGTTGGCACGGCGTGTACGGCGGCTCGGCGGCTCGCTGCTGCTGCTGCGGCTGCGGCTGCTGTTGCTGCTGCTGCTGCTGCTGCTGTTGGTGGTGGTGTGGGTGGTGTTGATGGTGGTGGTAGAGAGAGTCCGGTTGAAAGGCAGCGGGCTCCTGCCTCTGGGAGCTGTAATAGTCCGGAGAGTGGCTGGGCAGATAGTCGCTCTGTGAGTACTCCTCGCACGGTGGGAACTTGGGGTCCACATAGTTGGAGTTGATCAAATAGGAGCTCATGGCCATTAATTTCAGTCTTTTTGTGGAATTGCACCTACTCGGAAAATATATAACTAAAATTTATATCTCATCCCTTTACTCTTCGGTTATTCCTGTTCCGTTGAACCCTCCTACTTTTCTGTCAAGTGAACAAAGTTAAGAAGCCACGTGACGGCAGCCGGCCAATGGCGCGCCTCCAGGACGGACCCCGGATAAGGAAATGGGATTAAGCATATACACGGCCCCCTCGCACGCGCATCATCATATGGCCTCAGTTTGTGGGCATTCACAGTCTTCCAACACTCACCCCTCTCTCCCCTCCCGCCCCCCCCGTCCCTCTCTCTTCCCCTCTCTCCTCTCCTCCCTCTGTAGAAGTCTCTCATGCCGCATGTCGGCACGCATGCCGTCCTAAGCAGGCAGAGAATCACAACAATAACAAAAAAGCGCGTCTCCAAATACCAGCTTTGACGCACGCACACGCATACGCGCGCGCGCACACACACACAGGAGCAACAGAGTACAGTACAGATGACAAGTTATTGCAAACGGACCCTTTCCCTTCCTGTTAACGCGCCTGGCTGCAACTTCAAAAAAAAAGGAAGAAAGAAAGAAAAAAAGACGCAGCAGAAAGAAAGAAAGCGCTCGGGGGGATTTAAAGTGGCGCCTGCACCACCCTCTGTGTATATATTTGGGTGTGTGTAAAGACGTGCTTGCCAAAGATTTTCCCTTCTTTTTTTTAAATGTGTGCGTGTGTGTGTGTGTGTGTGTGTGCTTTTTTAAATCGCTAATAGGGAGAGGGAGAGTGGCCTGGCCGGCTGCTGCGCCGCCACCCAGCAGCAGCACCGTGTCAGAGATAAATCTGGCTTGTTTAGGATCGATAGAAAATTCATCAACTAATTCAGGTTACACGGCCTCCTAAATCACCAGCAGACCTTTGCATCAGGAACGAGAGTCCAGCACCGTTTCCCCCCTTTCTTCTTCTTTAAAAACAGTGTTGCGCAAACAAATCCACATTTAACTCCCCACAGCCACCTCCACCTCCACCAATAACCCCCGTGCATGGTAATTCAGCCTCAGCCGGAGTCGCCCTACGCCTTGCATGAATAAACAGGATTTATTTCACTTCCATTTTTCGATATTAACATCACTGGCATAACAAGTCCACATGCCCCTTCTTCCATCCAGCCTGTGCAGGGGCTGCTTTTGCCCTTGAGCTGTGCGTAACAGAGCAGAGATACACAGCTCTTTGTTTTTCCTCCTGGAGAGAATTCATCTCTCCAAGGCGCTCACTCCCCTCTCCTGCTGCCACTTTTCTTACTGTTAGAAAACAGACACAGGATGTGGACTTTAACCTGTGCCGGGACAGCACAGAAACTGCCCCGAAAACTGAAGAATAACAATCACAGAATCGTGACCGAATAGAATTTACAGTAAATCCGTTTCATTCCACCAAACTCAACCCGCCTGCTGCATTTTTTTTCTTTTTTCTTTTTTGCATCAAAATAAGTCACAGGAAATCATGAAAAGATGCTGCAAACACTGCAGAATATAGCTGCAATCAAACCGAGCCTGATGTGCACTTTCTGTCCTGTTATCAGGCACTAAAGGTGCACACACACACACACACACACACTGAGGCAAGATGATGGAGATATCCAACTCCTTTGTTTCGAGAAAATTGACCGTCTCTAAATCGAAACCTTACCCCCCGCACACACACACACACGCACGCGCACACCCAACCTCCCCCAATCCTCCTTCCTAGATGAACAGTAAAGTCGACCGTATCATTTTTCAACAAGACAAATAATAAATAAAAAAAAAAAGAATCCAATTCAACCTGGAGTTGGCCTTTTAGAACTGTAATGATCGAACAAAACAAAAACATGTATAAAAGTTCACAGCGCGCACACACACACACTCACACGCACAGAGCAGATCACCAATAAAAGTGTTGAATCAAATAAACCTGATCCTCCACATAAAGTCAGATCTAAAGATCCGTGATGAATAAAGTGCTGTAAGAGCAGCTGGAGGCCTCTCCTCCTGGTGCTGGATCCATCGCTGCCGTCGTGTATAAATCCACTATATACTCCCCTAGAAGCGAATTTGTGATTGTTTTAATCATTTGTACACAAATCCGGATCTACAGGGTAGATATAGAAGACAGCGGCTCTCTGGAGAGGCGCACGGTTATACCGTCGATGGACTTTTATTGCTTTCATAAAGTCCCCGTCGAAGCCACACACACACTGGAATATTTCTATCCATCTGTACAGTCTCTGACCCCTGACCTTCTCACTGCTGGTGGGGGTCTGGAAAATGAAGTTATAATGCTGTTACACTTCCTGTAAGTCGAAGGCGACGAATGAAGGAGCTAACCCAGCAAATAAAACAAGGAGGTGAAATAAAAGAAGCCATTTGTTTTGCTTGTGTGGTGTGCTGGAAATGTGGAGGAGAGAAAGGCGGACGTGTGTGCTGGAAACCGTGTCAAAATGATGTTTTTACATGCAGGATTAAATGAAAAGCATCAAAATATATGTTGAAAATAAAAATAAAGGCGCTTTCATTTGTTTTAACGGGCGTGCATTGAATTAATAATTGTTTGTCGATATTTTTAGGATGTTGCAATAAAAATAAATCGCATAAGATACTTTATTTCCATGGACTTGTGAGCTCTGATGTAAAATAATATTATTTTGATCCGTTTTGAGCTCAGATCATGTTATTTTACTGTGACGAGGAGATCAGGCCTCTGCCAGTGACAGAGATTTGTATACATCCATTTTTATTCCGTCTGTAATTTCTCACTCCTGCGTTTGGAAAACGAAACGTTTCACTCAAAAATCAAAACGTTCCAAAAGCTTTCCATCCGCGTAATAAGCGCGCAGAAGTGAAGTGAAAGTACAGCTGTAATTACCCCAAAGAAGAAAAAAAAAGACAAAGAATAAAAAAAGAAAAGAAAATCTTGGCAGCTCCAACCACGGACCGTTCTAACAGAATGAACAGAATTTAATGAAAGAAAAGACAAATAGCTTGGCGCGGGAAACACGGCCCTATCAAGAAAAAAATGTTCTGACTGAAGAATGGATGGGCCAATGAATAAATGAATAAATGTCCTTCACTTTGGTAAATGACTCGCAGTCTGTCTCCAAAACTCGGATTTAACTGAATTAAAAAGTGATCTGACCTGCACTCTGTAATTATCCTTTCTTTCTTTTTCTCTCTTTCCTGCCCTCTATCTATCTATCTATCTATCTATCTATCTATCTATCTATCTATCTATCTATCTATCTATCTATCTATCTATCTATCTATCCGTTTGTGCGTTTTTACGCACGACACAAAGGTTTACAAATACAATTAATTAAAGTAATACAAAGACAAAGTATAAATGCAAAAATATAAAAATGCTTTTGACGTCATATTTTAGTGTCCACCATATCACACTGATATGGCTAATAAATAGATTATTTACGCGCCAAATTTAGATGAAATTCATACAAACACATAAGAACAGCGGTGTGTTTTTCCTGCTATATTTCCATGTGATTGCTATCTGCTCCTGTGCTGCTCCCACATTGATTTTGTGACACTGACACTCCCTCCCCGCTGCAGGCAATATTGCTGTTCTCTGTTTCCTCCAAAAGTTGCTCATACATCACCAGAGAGGACAACAAAAGCGGAGGGAGAGGCTGCAGACAACCTGCTTCTAATCTGCTTACTGCTTTTTTTGATTTCGTTCTCTTTATTTCTTTTCTCATTTCCTCTTTGTTTATTTCCACCAGAATCCACTCACAGGCCTCTATTCTATTCTATTCTATTCTATTCTATTCTATTCTATTCTATTCTATTCTATTCTATATTCTATTCTGCGCAGGTGTGGGCGTCTCTCTGTCACCTTGACCTCCCGCTTTGCTGCGGGTCATCTCAGGTATCGATCAAGGTGTGTTGAGTCTGACTGCGGCACTTCCCTTCCCTCTGTCAAGTTTGTCAGCAGCAGCCATTCAGTCCAACGGGAGCCTTTTGTTTCCGGCTGCAGGTAGAGGTCAATGTACAAAACCCGACTATCCACAAAAAACTCAGAGATATTTAAAGAAAAACACCTCACGGACGGGTGTGTTTGCACACACGGAGTAATGTCTTAATAATAAAGAGGGAGGCCTCTTTAAAAGATGTTAACAAAAAATGCGCAAAACAAACAGAATCTTTGGTTATTTAAATATTATAAATCCTAAGCTGTCAGGGAGCTGAGGACCACTTTACGAGCTCCCGAAAAACCAGACTGTCTTGTTTTCAAAAACCACACACACGCACTCTGAGTTAAAAATCAAAATAGGCTTTCAGTCTGCTGTAACATTAACACACACACACATACACACACACGTACGCACAGAGGATGACATACAGCGGGATGCATCGAGTGGAAAAGGTCAGAGGATCTGGATTTAAACACGTGACTTTTATTGCGGGTCAATTCCGTTTACAGCTCAAACACCAACAAGCTCAAACAGTTAACTTCCCGGAGGTTGAAAGGTTTTTTTTTTTCTACATCTTCTTGTTTGGCGGGAGGGGGTGAAATAAAAAGCAATAAAATATTCAGGGAGCGGAAGAGAGCCGGGCTGAATAAATAACTTTTAAAGTCCCCCCCTTCAATTTACGACCTTTCTAACAAGTTTGTCCCATCACAGGCTCGACACACACTCAGTTGTTGTTGGCAAAGCTGAGAAAAAAGTGCTCCGTTTCCACTGGAAAATGGGATTAAACTTTGTGTCTAAAATGGATGAATTTAAAGAAGCACTAAGGTAAGACGTGGATGTTTCATAGAGCTTAAATGAAGCGATTTATCGAACAGGGAGCCGTGCGTAAAAATATAAAACAAGAACATTCAATTAGATTATTATTATTGTTATTCGTATTATTTTAGCCTGAAATATTTGAAATCAAAAGGCACGCCTGCTTTGGTTCAGGCCTTAGCTTGTGTAAAGAGAACTGAACATATTGAAGGGTTAAACGGCGTCTTTATCTGAGGCGACCGGACTTGTCAATGTTCTGAAATATTACCGAGGTGAAAAAGCTACAGGGACAACGGCGAAGAAGAGAAATGTGGTTTTTCTCCTTTGTGCACTTTGAAAAATAAATCGAGCTCCGTTCCTCTGCGCATTGTCATGCAAAGTATCAGACAGAGGGAGAGAAAAAATGAAGCTGTGCAGAGGCCTGTCCCTCCGAGAGGACAGCGTGAGGCTGCAAAAGGTGTTTTCTGGCTTATCTGTTGTGCGGAAGTTGGAAACTCGGCTCGGATTGTAAATTAATATTTATAATAAATAATTAATTTCACATTGCTGAAGGCAGGAGGAGCAGCCTGCAGCGTGTCAGGTCAGGCTGGAGGAATACAAACAGCAGGGAGGAAATCAAAGAAATGAGGCAAGAGCTGCAAAATAATTCTTATCTTTTTTTTTTTGCGTCAAATCTGACTGAGACTGAAACTCCCATCAAACACACTAATTCTGCTGTTGCACAATAACATATCTGCTTTTATTATGGCCGCGGGAAATTATGGGAAATTACAAACGGGTTAAAAATAGAGAACAAAACTGAAAAAAAAAGAGTGCAGCTCAGCACAAATCTACGGCATATTCGTTGTTGACGGTAAACAGGCGCACACAAACACCCAAATTAACTGGTGGCATATTTGAGCTGGTCGGTGAACACAGATCGAGTGTATCTGTGCGTGTGTGTGGCTGCAGCATGATGGAGGAGCACAAAGAATCAAAATGCTCCCTGCAGAATCAGGCTGCATTTGATTTCAACAGCCGTCTTACAATCAAAGAAACAAGCAGAACATTAGCAATCAGCAGAGGAAAATAAACAGCCGAGACCGCCGAGGCTTTTCTTACAGTCTCACCATGTGCTCTGAGAAAAAAAAAAATCTGAAACCACACATCTGGATGCAAACTGATAAAAAAAAAAAAAAAAATTCCGCAGCAAAAGCTTGTGCTGACTCACAAAAACTTGCTTCATTCACATTTATTTTCGGGTGGACAATTAGGCCACACGTGAGACTTTACCAGCAGATTCCTGCATCTATTTTGGGCATTTTTGTAACAGAACAGACACCAAAATTCAGCTCCTGGATTTTAAGACACGAACAAACTTCTTCTGATTTAAATAATCTGCAGATGATTGTAGAATTTAAAGCTGGAGAGGGAGAAAGTTGTCCAGAGTGACCTTTAACCTTCTACTGGCCACGACCTCGCCTTCACCCTCGGCACCATATACTGTGTTAGCGTGTGTGTGTGTGGTTGGGGGATGCATTGGCCTGGAGGGGTCAATAATCTATCTATCTATCTATCTATCTATCTATCTATCTATCTATCTATCTATCTATCTATCTATCTATCTATCTATCGGCGTTTGTGGTTTCTGCACTTTTACGCACGGCTAATTATCTATCTGATGACACTGACTCATATTTGCAGTTATAATTATACTTCCTGGTTGGCTGCAGCAAAACCAAAACAAACAAATAAAAACATTAAATTACGCCACAGTGTCTGGAGTGCACCCTGACGTCACGCAGCCCCAATAAGTGGCTTAATGAGGCTAACCAATTAAAGCAGCATGGCGTATAGCTGAGACAGTGAAGCAAATGGAGCCTTGCAAAGAGAAAGCACGCCATTCTAATAGCCACGGCGTGACGTGCACAGCCTATAATCGATTAGAAATATGAATTGATAAAGTCACGAAGACTTGGAAAGAGAGGAGGAAGAAGAAGAGGAGGAGGAAGAGGAGGGAGGGGAGTTCTGCGGCAGCTCCTGCAACACGTGGTCTTCCTCTTCCTCCCGGCAAAGCACCTGCCACACACACACACTGCGAGCGAGGAAAGCTGGCGCGCGCACACACACACACGCACGCACACACGCATGCAAATGAGGAAGCTTCCTCTTCTACAAGGCGATTTCTATTTTTTGTGTACTCACTCCTCTGTAGCTCTTGGGTCTCCCTCTCCTTCCCTGCGTCGTCGTCACGTCCACTTCACATTTTTCTCTCCTCTTCTTATGATTTTTTAAAAATATATTTTCTTCTCCTTTACACCTCCAACACACCGGCAGCTGTTCCACTCTTTTTCTCCAGATAGAGAAGCCTCACCCCTCTCTCTCTCTCCCTCCCTCCCTGTCTATCTCTCTTCTTCCGACGCCACAGGTTTTTTTGACCTCTTCGGGATTCTTCGTGATATCTTTTTTAAAAAAAAAAGTCGCTGTCATTTCCGCGGACAGACTCCCTCCAAGCTCACGTGCACGCACATGCTCAGCAGAATACGCGCGCGCGCGCACGCACGCACACATTCCGGTCTCCGGTAAACAGGCTCTGTATCCGAACCGAATCACTCGGCGTGTAAAATAAACGGTACAGTCAGAGGTGATAATCCAAGCGGAACAAATCAACGCGTCACAGTAACGCTGCGAAAACACCAATACCACCACCGCGCGCTCCGTGCGTAAAAGACCCGACCCGAACTGTCGCTACACGCCCGGAGGAAACCTCCCACACACACCACGCACACATCACCGGTGGCCGTTCCCCGTGTTTCCCCGGTGTTACAGCGAGCGGTTTGGGGGCTGAGGGAGATCGAGCAGGGCTGCTGTGGGAGACTGTGGGCTCTTTAAGGCATTAAGTGTTGTGAGTGTGAGTGAGTGTGTGTGTGTGTGTGTGAGTGTGTGTGGACTCAAGTTTTCAAATTAATCTGCCAGTTTGGCACACTCTTTGTTTAACGGGCGAGGCGTGTCACCCCGCGTCCCCGGTACACATTTTAATATTGGTGAGACGAGCTGACCTCCCGTTCACCCCGAGCAAAGCCGAGCCCCCCTCCCTCTCTCTCTCTCTCTCTTCCTCCCTCATCCCCCTCCCTTTTCCACACCCTTTCTTTCTGCTATTTCCACCTCTCTCTCTCTCTCTCTCTCTCTCTCTCTCTCTCTCTCTCTCTCTGTCATACTAAATTGAGTTGGAGTCATTACTTTGAAGAAAAATGGTCAGTAGATGTGAAGGAGGGGAAAAGGAGGGTGGGGGGTCTTTCTCTCACACACAGATTTTTCTTTTCTTCCAGGATCATTTCTCCTTTTTTGCCTTTTGTTGTATAAATATAAATGGAGCGGCTTGCGCGCGCTGACATGTGAACCCACCAGCACCATCACTCCAGAGCGCGTGAATTTGTCTATCTCAGCTTAGCTCCTATAAACAAACGTTTTTAGCGCGCTGAGCAGGCGCGTGGAGCTCAGACACACACTGAGGTATCAGGTGGATGTGTGTTGATGTTGCTCCGTGTCCACACTCCTCTCCTCGCTGTATCACGTCCATCATATTTAACGTGTTTTGTTTACATCGCGGGTTTGGAGAAGCTTTTACGCACAGATAAAGTGATATCCAGAGAGGCCGTGCACGCGCAAAGGCTATGGATTATTAAAACTCCTCACGTTTGACAGGCGCGCGCGCAACCTAAATTGAATTCATTTGGTGAACTCGGGATGAACCTTTGGAGAAAGACGGAATCTGTAACGTCGTTATTCACCCATTACCTTTTTGGGGATGTGAGGGGTGGAGGTGGTGGGTGAGTAACAAGAGCAGGCCACCGTGTTTACGTCAATAAGCGGATTATTTATTTGCTGAAGTATCATTTTGCTGCTCTGCTGCGACTAATTTCCCCTCCTCCACCCACCAACCACCACCACCAACATAAACCATAGAGCATAGCTGCAACAATATGTGTCCTTAACAAGAGCGGAGATTAAACGAGTGTTTGTTAGTCAGATGTTTCAGGTTCTGTGTCAGATCCGGAATACTCAATTTATGATGTGTGTGTGACGACCCTCTGACACACCCCGACAAATCATTTAACGAGAATAACGAGCAAACAAGACGCAGTTAAAATACCAAAAATATGGTAGTTCGTTGATTAGGTAAAATCTACCATTAAATCAATAATAAATTATTATTATTGATTTAATAATAATAATAGCTCAAGCGCCTCACATTTTAAGAACAATATCTATTATTTCTGGACAGTTTTAGAAAAAGAGAGAGAGAGAGAGCAGACAAAGATGGACAGCGAAAGGAAAAAAAAAAAAGGTTTCAGGCTCATTCTTCTCAGCCAGCAAAGTAAACAGTCATCTCGCAGTGGAAAGAAATCAGATAAGGAGAGTAATATTTTATGGATGGTGCGCGAAGATAAGCGTTTATTTTTGACAGGGTCTGAAGAGAGGAAGAGCTCTGCTTTGCTAAACTCCCACTTAAAAATAGTTTGGGGATATATAAATAACTGTTGGCTCCAAGCACGAAACCACCACTTTACACCCACTAAACACACAGACGCGGCTCTACTAACGTGCTCGTATTGTTTCCTATGAGATATATATTTATATTAAACATGATGATTCATCATTTAAGGTTATATTCTTGCATTTGAGACACACACCTTTATAGGTTTAAGGTTTGATGAACGATTGTGTATATTCTGGGTGTTGGGATCTGTCAATAAATGATCGACTGGTTCTTTAATAGTCAAACGTGTTGTCGCTGATATGATCATGAAATACATTTTTATAACTGTGTTAAAGTGAGAAAAAAAGTTCATTTTATTATTCATTATGTTTTTGGTTTGTTTTTTGTTTTATTTGTTTGAGGCACAGCGCTCCAGCTGGTGATACAATCGTATTTAATACTTACATTTCCCTTCTTGTTTAATAGCAACAATCATCTTTGAAAGGACTGCATATGAAATACAAATGTTAGCCGGTGTGAACAAAGTGTGCAGCCAAACACCTGCACTCCCCCACCCCCCCGTCCACCTCCATGTCACCGAATACCTTCCGCCCTCCCACCACCACCTTCAACCCCTCCATTTTTCCTGTCTTTCTCCCCCCTCCGCCTCCCCTTCATCTCTGTACATTGCGGCGGCAGGAGGAGCTTTTTTTTTGCTTTTGTTACCGGGGAAGGGAAGGGAAGGTCAGGCCTTCACCTCTCCTTTGCCTCCTGCTATCATTTCTCTCATCTGTACCCCCTCCCTACCTCTGCTCCTCTTACTCCCCCCCTCCCCTCTTTTTGCCTTTGACATACAGCAATTGGTGTGCTGGAGTCGAGTGAGTGAGGAGAGCAGAGGCGAGGGCGGAACTCACGCACGACGGTGAACTTTTGACCCTTCAACTCCGTGAACCCTGTGCTACGGGCTTGGCTGTTAGCTCGGACATCCAGCCAGGCTGTTCTCCTGATAATAACCCTGGATTTCTCTCGCCCCACCGCATTGCCTCTGGCAGGAAGACCGAGGGCGAAAAGGAAAGAGAGAAACAGAGACAGCGCTGCGAGCTTTTAGTTTGAAAGTTGCTTCAGAGTTAGCCTGTTGCTGCTAGACGTTAGCTGCGCCTTGTTTCGACACAATGGATCCACAGCGCCTCCTTAAAGCGGCGCGTTTGATCCTCCTCGGCGCGCCGTACACTAAAGACACACTTGTACAGTCGCCATTAATCAAACTGCAGAAGGACGGGGACGCCTCTGACAGCTGTGTATTTTAACAGTGAGGGAGAAGGCGGGAGGTTGTTGCAGGTTATCGTCGGTTAGGATTCGAAAGGACGGGGGCGCGTGCTTGGGAGGGAAAGGGTTCAGGAGCGGAGTGGGGCTCGCGGGGAGCTCGCGCGGGATTGCCTCTTCACCGTCCTACTGGTCTGAAGCGAGCTCTGGTGGCGGCTGGAGAGAGCTGCATTCAGGGGGAAAATTAAATCCTCCGGCACACACAGTGAAGCCATGGCGAGCGAAATAAACAAGGAGGCGGATTTAAAAAAAAAAAAAGTTATTAATTTAAGTTTAAGGCGGAAAAACCTTTAAAAACACACACGAGGGAGGACTTTAAAGAGCGCGCGAGAGGCTTTAGCTGCTGCTGCTAGCTCACATGCTATTCTTTATAGCACTACTAGCATACTTAAAACAGATGTAACGTATATTATTGGTACCATTAGCAGCAGTAGTAGTTATAATAATTGTATTATTTTTTAGTAACATATTAAGCATTTCTCTATTGCTTCTATATTAGCCTATAGGGCTGCTGTAAATAGCAGTGTATGACGCAGCTGAAATTGTATAAACAGGCAGAACTCATGTGCAGTTTACGTCTGTAACATCCTGAATTCAACACATTATTTCCCCATAGCTATACGTAGCTAATCTCACTAACGCCCTATTAAGTTTACATACGAATAACTTCTTTTTTTAAAAATAAACTTTAGGCCAAAAATAATCTTTCTGTTCCACCGTGTTACATTGAACGTGGCACAAACTGAAACAAATAAACACAGTACCCGCCCATGACCTGGGCAACTTTAAATATTTGCAAGGTTATCGGCTTGTCATAACCCATCGCCAAAGCAAACACAAAGCTATTCTGGTCTTATCCCAGGCTTTATTCCCACTCTCACGAAGCGGAGCTGATAAAGCTCTTTTATTGACTGCAAGCACTTTGAAAATAATGAGCCAAATAAAGGCTCGTTTCCACCTGATTTCAGTGTTGATTCGCCTTGAACACGGTGCCGTTTATTTAGCATATACAGGCGCGTACGTGTGTTACCATTTATTTAAAAAAGAAGACGCTATATCCTAAATATAGGTCTGCATTTCTGCGCAGATAATATCAAGACATTCATCTTATAATTAATGATCATTTCTGGTGATTGGTTTAGCTGAACCGCGTGTGTTTACTCAGACTACAAATGTGGAAGTTTTCAGTTTGTCTGAGGTAAACTTCCCTCCCTGCTCACCCGGAAATGGGGGACACTGACAGATCAATAAAAGCAGCCAGTTGTTAAATCCTTTCCTCTGTGTTGTTGGAGTAAACACACACACGCATGATGGGTGAGAGGTGGGAGGTGGAGGTGAAGGTGGGGAGGGATAGTGCGGCGGCGTAAAGCTTTCTCCCCCCCCCCGCGTGCGCCTGCGCGCCACTCTCCTCCTTGCAGTGCGTGGCTCGAGCCTGTCTGCTGACCTCGCGGTGACTCCTACTCGTGCATTATTCATGAGGCGTGGCCGCGCGGTTCACCCCTATCAGTATGCAGGAGACATTAAGGCCTCGCAAATGCCGATTTAAACGTAAAGCAATCACGGGAGATGCTTGCGACGGGAGAAAAGGGGAGGAAAATCAGTGGCAGGAGTGTGTGTGTGTGTGATTGGATTGCAGGGGACGGGGATCAGGTTATTTGCTGTTTTAAATAGACTAGGCTTCCCAATACCCCCCGGTCTATAGCTCCAATCCACAAAATGGACTTCTGTGTGAATATAAATACGCAGCAAATAGCCCAAATTTAACAAAATTGCCCCCAAATGATCAAATTGGGGGCTGAAAAAAGCACCCGAAGTGTTACACACGGGTGGTTTCTGTAAAACACACACACACACACACACACACACACACACACGCACACACACACACACACACACACACAGGATCTTCCCATGCCCGGGTCATTCACCTCTCTCTCCCTCTCAGCTCTCTCATGCCCTGCCAATAAACCCACCAAACACAACAAAACACACCCCACTTACTCCCACACACACACAAAGCCAGCGACTCTCACACACAGACAAACACACCTTTGCAAGGCAATGAAAAAAACAAAAGGGCCAGTCGCATGAATTACTCACCCCACTCATCATCACCAACACAGAGCCTGTAAAGCCAAAGTCAGCGCCTTGTGACAGCCTGGACAGGTTCAAAGGAGCAGCAAGCCCGTACACATAATACACATAATACACATAATGCTGAGGAGAAGCGGCTCTGCAGGCTGGAGCTGCCCTGTGTACATAAACGGGAAACAGATGACACACACACATACAGGAAAAAAAAAAAGAAAACACACAAAGGAGCCCATACAGAGCTGCTGCTGCGCCTTCCCATGTCACAGCCCCTCTCACTTCTCCCGACAAGAAAAGGAACTACATTTATGTCACGCGTGTCATGTCCAGTCCCCGTGTGTGTGTGTGTGTAAAGAGGCCTAGGACATGCTGGTGGTGGTGGTGGTGTGGAGGGGGGTTCACTGGTCCTGGTGGGGGTGTTCCTGTATCATCATTAAAAGGAGGAAGTAGATGAAAAATGAAATGGGGGAGTTTTTTCGACTTCCTGTTTACTGAACTGAAACTTCCTCAAGGACTCAGGCCGCACACACACACACACACACACACACTCACACAAATGTGTATGTATGAGTGGGGGGTATGAGCCGTTATCTCACACCGGAAATACAAAATTTCCTACCAGAAAAAGCTGCACAACATGTAACAAAATATACAAAACTCTATTTCTGGTTCATTTTGGAATGTAATGAGCTCAGGTTAGAATTACAGATGTGAGTATAAGAATTATTTATATATTCACATATGTAGTGAGTGAACTTCATCTGGAAGCTACAGGAAAACTAGACGTTTAGTTTTGGAAATTAATTTTCTCTGATATTATAATATTGTGATATATGATAATAACATATATTCATGGTTAATGTTCTATTTATCATAATTTATAGCGATGTTTTCAAATCTATAATCTGGTTAAGGTCTCAGGTTTTTATCATTATTATTATTTCAAGAAAAAAAAGTTCCAAGTTTAAATTAATTTAAAATTTTGCACAGAATAACTTTTTTCCTCCTTTTTTTCTGTCCACGCGTGTCTGAGTAATTTATGGCATCCCGAGCATGACTCTAAATAACATTCTTGTGGAGCTGGTGAAAAATCATTGCGATGGCGGAGGGCAACGCCTGGAATCCCCAGACTGAAAATGCATTGGGGGTGTGGGGGTGTGGAGGGGGGCGCTTCACATGTAAAGTGAACATAATAAATGAGAGTTTGAGAGCAGAGAGAGACTTCCGAAAGCATGAAGCAAGAATCCTCCTCTCTTATTAGCAGAGTGCAGAGGACACCGGATTAACTGTGTGGTCGTAGCGAGGAGAAATACACTCATGCGTGAAGTACTCTATAAATACTGTAAGAGCGGCTTTAGTTCAGGTTTACTGCCACTGTGAAAGACAAGAATAATTAGAATAAAAATGTTTCTTTAAATAGAAAAAAATAAATAAATCAACAACACTTACTCTGAAAATACAGCAGGCTTGCAGACAAAACGTTTCTAAAACTAAATTAAATCTCCTGTTTGGACCTAAAAAAAAAAAAAACTAAGAGAGAGAGAGAGAAAAAAAAGAAGCGTGAATCCACGATGAAAACTATTTTTCAACAACTTCTACAAGCCTTCCTAAGCACTTGACGGACGTCATTTAGGCCTATAAATAATATGATAGAGACAATAGTGTATTAGCTTTTGTGAAATGATTATCTATTGTCTACCATCTTTTATCAAACATGTATTGTCATATGGGGATAAATAAAACGCAGGTGATAGGTTTGTTCGTCTACACACACACGGACGCACGCACACACACTCATACATACATGTACACGCACGCACTGGCCATTGGGATGGTGATTGTGGAGTTAACAGTCGTAAAGTTGTGCTGATTGTACCAAAGTTCAAGACGCCAAACTTACCGCGACCTGCAGCTCTGTCCTGTGGTGT
The DNA here is from genome assembly GCA_023373845.1 of Nibea coibor. NCBI lineage: Eukaryota > Metazoa > Chordata > Actinopteri > Sciaenidae > Nibea > Nibea coibor. The sequence continues at coordinate 18,003,841 of CM041727.1, read as the reverse complement.
CACGCCAAAACAGAACCCAGGGGACGCACCATAATTAATAGTTCCGGGAGGACGGGAGCAAGTAGGAAGTGGGAGGAGGGGCGTCTGGTTAATTATGTAAACATGTTTATTAATTTATATTTATTTTTTTGTATTTATGAAGGGTAATATGAGTTCGAAAATAAGTCTTCGTACTTTATGTATTTTATTTGGTCATTTTTTGTAAATATTTATGTATTATTTTTATGTCAATATCTAAGAACACCTATTAATGGTTTAATCGAATTAGTCAACCTGACTAACGAGATTAGTATAAAAGGAAGTCAGATAGTTCAATCGGTTTCGAGAGTTGGAGAGGATCGGTTGGATCTGGATCGTTGTTGGTAAAGTAAAGTTTTGTGTATATATGTTTAATACACAAACTGTTTATGGCCACATAACACACTTTAAAGCAAATGAATCAAAAATATCATTTGCATCGATTGAATCAATCTATGTGTGATTTTTAGTGAGTCACAGCAGACTACCTCTTCTTCTGTACGGTCTGGAACCAATCACCTCCCCATATTCTGCGTTTGTGGGCCTCTTCAGGGCGCCATGTTGCGGTTGGTCTTATCACAAAAGAACAATTATGATTTTGACTGTGTTATTGTGACGTGACTGCTTTGATCGACAGCAGAATGGCTGATTACTACCCGGAGCGGTGACGTCGTATTGATTGAATGTTTTTTTTTTTTTTTTAAGTTTGAAGTTTGAGCTCGGTGTGCACCGAAATGTGAGCGTCCGCCGTGACACGAGACATTAAACAATTTACATGATGGATCTGAGCAATAAGAGCGGGGCGTACGCGAGGGGGAGAGGGGACGGCCCCGCGTGACTGGTAGCCGGGCTGTTTGACAGCTCGAGTCCCGCTTCAGACATCAGAGGGGAAACAGTGTGGAGATGTAGTAAAGATTTACAGGGTCAGACGCCGCGCTGTTAACACCTCCACCTGCTCTGTTATTTCAGTATTAATTCATAACGCCACACCAGGATGGCGCTTTCTGGCTCCATCCACCAGTAACGGTGCTCTCTGGTGCCTGAATCCGCTTTGAAATAATTGCGTTACTGTTGATTTTTAGATGATAAATGAGGTGTCACCATCAAACATGTTGCTTCAGTGTCTGTTTGCGTGTTGTTCCTGTTGATATAATTATTATGAGCTGTACAGTTTATATGTTGCCTTACAGAAGGCCGTTATGTTGTTTTAATGGAGAGTTTGGGTGTCAGCTGACATTAGCACTTCATATGTAATACTCTTCATGAATAGGCTTCGTGTCTGAACTGCTTTCTTTGTTTCTAAATGTACATTTGACTGGAGGACAGAATGTGGCATCAATGAAGACTTGTCTTGTCATACGGGGTGTTTTTGTGTCACAGGGTTCAATTCCTGATTGACAACATGTGACTGTCCAGAGTAATAGATGTGCCCTGCTTTAACAAACTATTTCACTAATAATTGGTTCAGTGGAGACATTTCATAGCCTTTAAAACTGTCAGTAGCTCTTGATGTAAAATACTTTCAAGACGACACAGTGGTTTAAATTTGGTCTTTAAATTATGATCTAGAGTTGATTTAGATTTGATGTTTTCTGTTTAAATAGTTTTATGGACTTTTAATCCGTGTAGGATTAACTCTAAGGCTCTGAGGTATGTGAGAAGTTGGATTTGCATGCTTCTCTCAAAAGAAGGACAAAACGTTCAAGTTGTGCACACACACATACTGTGTGTGCACATACTGTGTGTGTGCGCGCTAAAAGCCAAAGCTCTGGTGTAAAATAACCTGCAAGGACTCCGATGGTGAGCCTTGGGAATGTTTGTATCCGCGACGTTTTTTCACTCACACCCATCCTGCCTGGAAAATACAAGGGCGGGGGGGGGGGGGGGGGGGGCGGACAAAGATTTTCTTGTACCCAAGGACGCATATCACTACAGGCTGTGTGTGTATCTGTGTGTGTGTCCTTGTCCATTTACTTCTTGGTTAATGTTAGCACACGCTGGCATTTTTTCCCCAAGTCTTGATCATTCACTGAAACACTTTTACGCACACGGTGGCCGTGCGTAAAAGTGACAAAACCAATGTTCCCTTCCCAAAAAATGCTCCAATAAAAGCCACCAGGGGTGAAATATGAATATACTTCACGTCATGACTGTCATATAGTTTCCTTGTGATTCAAAGGGGGAGAAAACAAATGAGTCAGAGCAGTTTCACAGCTTCAGAAAACACTAAACAACAAACATCATCTGCTGTTGATCAGCCTGACGCACTCCAACAAATCATTCTTTGGCAATTTAAGAAGGAAGTGGGTCTAAAAGTCGTCTTTGCACAGTGTGAATATCATTCTAGCAGCTCCTTTGATGAATTTTAGTCGGCCTATTTAACACACACGCGGATACAAAAACCACCACACGGATATAAACCACACTGAGTTTGCTGCCAGCCACAGCATGCTCTCCTGTGCGCCTGTGCGCCGTCATTACGCACACGCACTAAAAGGCACACACACGCACATATTGAGGGGCCACACAACAAAAGTACACCCAAGCGCACGTACACAGACGCGGAATCTCTCTCCCTCTCTCTGTGTGACGCCACCACCGTCGCGTGGTCCGAACTAGCCACAACAACGAATCTCAAATATCTGAAGTACACCGGAGCTTCGCGGCACTCAGCGAGCGCGTTAATACAGCAGCTCTACAGAGTGAGTGAGTGACATGGTAATTACACCACCACCCCCTCACCCCAACACCACCACCTCCCACCTCTACTTAGCTCCCACTTACAGGCAGCCTTCAAACACTACTTACTGTGCTGTGCGTCCCGGTTCTTTCTCCCAGCTTCCAAGAGCGGCACAGACGCGGTGCTCTCCGGGCTCCGCGTGTGAACCGGAGCAGGAACAGCGGCCGGTAGTAGTGGCCTGCTCTCTCTCTCTCACACGCACACACACACTCCCTCCCTCTCCCGCTCTGTCTCTACTTTACTGACCCCTTTAGGATCCCCGCGAAGCCGTTAAACCGTCACTTGCTTTCTAGAATGTGAAATATATAGTACATTGTCAACTCCCCAAAACCATAAAACTAACTTTATGGACCCCACGTGACCAGGGGAGAGCCAGTGAGAGGTATCAGTCTGAGGCCAGGCCTGATCTTTACGATCCAACTTGAAGATAAAAACCCTCATCCGTTTGACATGTAAATGTCAAAGCTGCCTTCTTCTTTATAGTTTGGCCCAAAGCAGAAGGGCTTCGCTTTTTAAAAAAATATCTCAACACACATGCACACACAAGAGGCAGGAGACAGCGGTTGTGTCCAGATGAGGCTCGAAGCAGGACCCCGTGTCCCCCTGACAACCCCTCCAACTCATCAGCTCAGAAATAAGGCCGTGTATGAGCAGGGGAAGCTGCAGCAGCATCAGCCGGTGAGTTTAAAAGTTCACTTGGTTGTTTACAGTTGGAAACCGGGAGAGGGTAACCTAATTTGGCCGGGAGTAGCCTCCGTTAGGACGGAAAAGAGAGGCCGTTTAGAGAAAAGTGACCAATTTGTCCACCGCGGGCAGTTTGTTGTCATGTCAGACTTGGTCAACACAGATGAAAATTGGCCTGTGTGCATCTGTTCGGTGTGTGTGTGTTTTATGCATCTTGTTAAGTAATTGGTGAGCATGTCGCTGTGATGCGGTTCAGGTCCAGAAGGTTGTCGCCTTGGAAATGTGGCGTTCAGGATTGACGTGAGGCCTGGAAAACAGACTACAAGCCTCCGGTTGAAAGTGTTTGGTTTGCTGATGCGTCTTTACGCATGGGGCCCGTGTGGTTGTTCCAATTTCAATAATTTACCAGAAGTGAAAGGCGATAGTCTAAAGAATCTGGTTTCGTTAGACCGTGTGTAGAAGGTGTCTGAGGACGTAAATGCACAGAAGACTGTCAGAAAGTGAATTTTCTGCACGGATTGGTCACACGCTTACACCAGGCCCACATACGGCTTAATCCGGATGAAACCACACTTTCCCGGGTTATTTCTCAGCCTAACAGACTTTATGAAATGACACAGTGAGCTCAGAGTTTGGCAGCTGATAGCTGATGTCACGTTCTCATAATGAATTATGCGATTCACTATACATTCACAGATATTCTAGATTGATTTTCTGCACCAGTTTTACGGCCAAGAACTGTGCCTACTGCAGCGCAGGCTGAAGACTTCTTTTTTTGAAAAAAAAAAATATTTTGGCTCGTGTTAATGTCGTGGTTTTCAAGCCCAGTTAAGCCATTTGTGTGGCGGTTTGGTACACGAGCAGCAGCTGCTTCAGTCTGTCTGGTTTTGATGAGTATGAGTAACTTTATTGTTGTTTTTTTTTTTCTTTTTACTCCAAGTTACAAACAAATACAAAAAGCTCATTGGCAGAAAGCTTACAGGCCTCACAGGACGGTAGCCATTTCCTTTACATCCCTACACACACACACATACACATTCATTCATCACACACACACACACACACTCCCACGCATACTACAACTACAAATAGCCAACTGGTCACATTTAAAAATGTCAATATATATCTATATACATCCTTTCTGAAACATGGATTCAATAATTACAATAATAATAACAATAATATACAGTTACACTTTTTTGTGAATAATAGAGCTATACAACAACATTATGGATGGATACGGAGATGTAGGCAGGTGTGTTTTGAGACAAACACACACACATACACACCTCCCCTGCTTCCTCAATAAAAATAGGAGCAGATTCGAATGGCAGGTAACTGACAGAGAGATGGAGGGGGCTCGAACTAGAAGGTTATACACGCGTAATTGGCTGTAAATAACTTACAATAAGAGCTCACATGCGAACTTCTCTAGAAAGCACTTTGTCAATTACAAAACATCCACATGAAACGATATTTAGACATTAAACAACAGGTAGGTAGCAAGGTTGTAAGGTAGGATGTAAGGTAGAAACGTATAGTTAGGTAGCATTATTCATCCTTTCCTTATGTGGACTCCTCTCCTCTCTCCTCAGGACAGCTATTTTAAAAACGACGACAACATACAGGAACACTACGAGTTTAGTTTTCTTTTCTTTTTTTATACACAAGAGCAAGTACCACAGTCATTATTTTTTTCTTACGTTGCCCTAAAACACCAAAAAAGACCAACATGCGGAACCAATAAAAAGTGCTGCGCTGCTGTACAGTACTCAGCTGATGATAGGAAGTGTTTTTAAAATCTAGATTTGGAATCTGCTTGTTTCTTCATCGCCGTCTCCATTTCTGCTGGCTTCTTCTCGTGTTTTCTATTCTTTTCTTCAAGTTTTCTTGATTTCAATTTCTTTTTTCGACTGCTTTGTGTCTTTTTCTCCTCCACATGAAGCCTGCGCGTGGTAGCAACCTTTCCAAAAAAAAAAAAAAAAGGAGATGGACGGAATATTTATTTCTTTTCTTTCAGGTGGAGGAGGGAGGTTAATTTCTATGGTTGAAAGGCGCTGCCGCCGGTGGCGAGGCTCATGCTTTTCAGTTTGTTGTCCTTCTTCCACTTCATCCTCCGGTTCTGGAACCAGATCTTGATCTGTCTCTCCGTGAGGCAGAGCGCGTGCGCGATCTCGATCCGCCGCCGCCGCGTGAGGTACCGGTTGAAATGGAACTCTTTCTCCAGCTCGAGGGTCTGGTAGCGGGTGTACGCCGTCCGAGCTCGTTTCCCGTCCGGGCCCGTCATATCTAAAAGGTTTGGAGCGAACAAAAGGTTAAGACGAGGAGGTGGGGGCGTGTTTGGATGCACCAACATGTGATCGTTTAGAAATGTACACAAACGGCGGGTGGAAAAATACCATGAGCACCTTTAACGCACTAAATTACGCACTGATCTGACAGAACCAACATTAACCCATCACCAACCAGAAATCTTCTCCACTCTCATGGAGCATTGTTCACCTCCTTCTGGTTTGCTAGGTTAGATTTAAGTATATACTAGCTACAGGTGTTTATATGAGTGTGTCCACCCCCTCTGCACCCCCCCACACATACAAAAGGCTGTAGTTTTATCACACCGACCGCGCGTAAAGGCACAACAACAGACGGTAAAACTGCCCCTTTATTCTGACAGCAGTCCTTCTTGACACATTTTATTTCTGCCGTTTCCACTCCACAGCCTGCGCTAAAAGATTTGCTTTTATTTGTCACATTACTGTTTTCCTTTCTAATCACCCCTCTTCACCATCACCCACTCTATTCCCCCTCTTTTCACTCCTCTTTCGAGCTCGCTTCAGGGTTTTTATTGCCCCGTCCTCTGCCTCACCTCCCTAATAAAGTTCCCACACGTAATAAAGCTTCACTTTTCAAAGGAGCAACAGCCTCCAAAGCCTTCCTGGCCTCTCTCTTTTCTTTTTTCTCCCTCTCTTTCTTTTTTTTCCTTTTTTCCCACCCGGCTCTGTCTGCGCTCCCTCAGCCTGTTGGGCTTTGCCTGCCCGGCTTGCCTCTCCCCTGACAGATTTATGACGCTTTTGTGGAATTTGCTAAAATAAAAAAAATAAAAAAATAAAAAAAAAAGAGGGAGAGAAAAGACAGAGGGGGCAACCATCCGGCGTCTCTTTTAGCTTCTACGGGAGGGAAATGCAAAACGAATTGCACCCCGATGCACTGAGAAAACACGCTAATACATAAGTTCAGCTGGTTAACCGGAGGGAGGCCAGCTGTCCTGTTCAGTTGCTCCCTGATTTCCAGATAAGTGAAAAAAAAATAAATAAATGCTTAAATAAATCTACACGCATGACGCACAATAAAACAGACACTCTGTACTTCACCGGGAGCTTCAAGCTCATCGCTGACTGATTTTCTGACAGTCACATGAAAATATTAAATTGACGCAGTGGAAAAAGGCTCGGTGGGGTGCGGACAAAAAAACTAGGAACCGTGGCTAAATGTGTCTCAGCGAATCTCAAGCAGCAAATTTACACAACTCCAATCAAAGCAGCAATAAGTCTACAGGAGCTTTAGTGTGTATTCAAAGAGGCACAGAGGACCGAGGCTCCCCATGTAGTTTCTACAAGCACTAAACTGTCACCAACCCCATGTGTCCAAACATAGAGGCTACAATCTATGGAGGCAGCATTATGAATATTATCTCCCAGGAACTTGTATGACAGCGAGCTAACAAGCTGTAAACACAGAGGCAGCGTGTACCATGGCTAATGTGCAGCTTTCTCATCCAGGGGAATATCTGTGGTGCCTGCGCGTCGCTGCCCGTCGTGCTGCCAGCGGCTGATCCCGCCGAGCCGCCCTCCTGCTTCTGCGGGTGCCCGCTCCTAGTCGACGGGTTGCCGCCGTGGCCGGTGTCCCGGTTGTGCTGCATATCCTCGGCGTCTGGCGACGCGTCGTCCAGCTCCGTAAAATGCTGCGCCGTGCCGCCGCCTCCGCCGCCGCCGCCGCCGGAGGAAGAGTTGGAGGACAGGTTTGGAGAGCTGAGATTACCGCTTCCTGGTTGCTCCGAGCGGGGAGAGGAGCTCTGTGCGCCCAGTTTGGTGTCTCCACTACCGGGTGACAGGAGGGAATCTGCCGCTGAGGCGAGGGAGCAGCTGGACGGTTGTCTGAAGCCCCTCTCCGAGACTGAGGAACCGAAGCCCAGGGAGTCCCCGACGACCGAGCCTCCCCCGAAGTGTCCTCCGGTGTTGGCGGTGCCGCTGCTCCCCCCTCCCCGGTTGGTGACGGTCAGGTCCATGCCATTGTAGCTGTAGCCGTAAGAGCCCGTCGCATGGTGCATGGTGGCGGAGGAAGAGTCCCTGTACGTCCCGCCGTTCATTGCGCCGCTGCTGGCTCCATAATTTAGCAGTTGATAGTCGGGGCCATTTGGGTAGCGCCCCGAGAACGAGTTTACAAAGTAAGAGCTCATTTAGGTTGTTTTAGAGAGTTGCAGGCTTACAGTTGAGTACTAAGGGGCGCTTGATTTGTTAGATTTCTCTTGGTCGTTATAACGCGGGTACTTTCAACGATTTATGATGTATTAGTGAATTATGGCGTTGCACTGTACTTCGTTTTTAGCTATGTATGCGCCGTCCAAATATGGGGGTGGGGTGGTGTGTGTGTGTGAGTGTGCTGGATTGAGGGGTGTGTGTGTGTGTGTGCATGTGTGTGTGTGTGATGGGGGAGGTGAGGGGTGAGGTGAGGGAGGAGAGAGAGAGACAGAGAGAAGGAGGAGGGGGGGCGGTCACGTGCTTTTGTTGACCAGTCGTAAATTCTCACCGATGACTTTGGAGAGGTAATTCATGCTCTGAGGTTTCTAATGATGAAGGGATGGGCGGGGGAAGCTCTCTCTCTCTCTCTATCTCTCTCTCTCTCTCTCTCACCCTCACCCTTTTATCCTGCTGCTGGAGGTGCCGCGGGTGAGCTCAGAGCGCCACCTACTGCAGATATAATTTATTGCACCGATTAAAAAAGACAGAAAGAGAAGCAGAGGGAGAAAGTTGACAGTCCAAAAAAAAAAAAAAGTCTCGGGGAGCTGTTATGAAATAATTCCTCCCTCCCTCACCCCATCTCTCTCTCTCTACCCCCCATGTGAGTGTGCGCATCCCTCATCACTCAGGCCTGCTAATTGACCTTTGCTTAGGCTGGAAATTAGGAGCCAGTGACCATAAACCATAATAAATAACCCGTTAATAATGGAATATTTAACGCCGCAGACAAACCAGCAGTAACAGAAGCTGTCTTCCACTTTCAGTTCAAAGTTTAGGTTTTCTATCAGCCACCAGGCCAGGAAGGAAAACTATAATAAGAATAAGAACAATAAGAATAATAATAGACAAAAAACACTAAAATAATCATTGACGTGTCAGATGTCACAAAAATGAACTATCATTTTCTGCGCTATAAATGCCGCAAAGGCACATTACTGCGTCATAATGCACATGTGAAACAGCTGGGACAAGACGCAGCGAGGGTCGCCAGAGCAAAGGAAGAAAAAAACAATCACTCCTCTACTCTTGTTGAAGTATGATTCATAATATCATCAGCTTTCAGCCCCATCATGAACACAGCACACAGTGCACTGACTTAATGTGTGCGTTTATTGTTAATAATCTTAATTGTGTTCTCTGTCACAGCCATAATGCAACAAACACACACACACACACGGTAGGCCCAATTTTAGACTTTAGGTCAGATGCAGCATGTTGACAATAAACTGTTACAATGACCAAAACATAATCATAACTTTAACTCATCCATGACCACTACACACACACGCGCGCGCGCGCAGACACACAAACACACACTGTGTGAAGGCACCAAGTCATGAGGAAGTCAGATTTGACCCACTCCCGTGCCTATTTTTTTTTATTCTTGTTTTTCTTTCTCGTTTCTTTTTATCTCTCCGTCTTTTTCTTTCTTTCTGTCTATCTGTCTCCCCCCTCTCCCTCCCTCCCTCCCTCCCTCCCTCCCTCTCTCCCTCCCTCTCTCTCCCTGCAGCCTCCCTTCCAGCTGCAGAGGAGGAATGTTAAACCTGATCTGTGACGTCCACACTGGATGGAAATCTGCTGATTTATGATTTGTTGATTCCCGGCTTGGGATGCATTTCAACCCTCTCAGTGTGTGTGTGTGTGTCTGAGTGTGGGTAAGTGTGTGTATTTGTAGTAGGCTTCAATGTGCACTCTGCTGTGCGTGTTTTGTTGTAACTGACACACATGTACACTTGGATGTACTAGAACATGGGACAGATGAAGAATTCCAGATTTTTGTGTGTGAAATGATACAAATGAATGCGCTCTGTGGGGGGGTTTGTGCGTGCGTGCGTGTGTGTGTGTATAAATGTGCTCCACGCACGTGTGTGCAGTTCCAAGCCACATTTCAGACACTCAGCTGCTCTCACACTGAGCGTCGGCGAGAGGAACCAGCAGTTGGAATGGAAATCATCTTGAATATTCCAAAGCAACCAGGCCGAATAAAACAACTGCAACAGACAGCGACGGGGGGCTAAAATTCACAAAACAGACACCAGATTTATTGTTTCAACCACAAGAGTTTTGATATCAACACTAAATCAGGCAACTCTTGGCTTGAAAGGAGGCCGAGGGGCTAAAGAGCACATAACCCAAAAGGGTGCCAAGAATGGCCTTTAAGCAGCAGGGACGACGATGAGGAGGAGGAGGAGGCACTGACCCAGTTGGCACACACTCCTGAACATACTCCCTTCGTTATATATAGATTTCCACCATCGCACAGAATATTTGTACTGTGAACCAACTCACTGGCCCAAACAAATTCCACAGCTTCAGATAAGAGGGGTCAGCGAGGATGATTCGCTTTGATTCAAAGCTTTGACTTTGCGTTTTAGAGCCTCTCTCTCTGCTGCTGCTCTCAGCCGCGCACCGTGGTTCTGAAGATGTTCAGCTGGAGTCACAGATTCTGAATCTGCCTCTCCTCACGTTGCTAATGGGGGAAAAAACAATCCACTAAATAGCAGATATTCGTCCACGTTGTGCACAAATGCGAGCACAATTCTCTGTAATCTACACAGCACTTAAATCCTCATTTTAAGATGCGCGCAGATGTTTAGATGCTCCAGATTTTCACCCCTTTTTAAAAAAAAAAACTGACGTTTAAACTCTCACTGTATCAGAAAGTCAAAGATGGAAATTAAAAGAACAAATCTTCTTTTCCAAACTGCTGGAAACATTATATATGGAGGATGTCTGGCATAGACAAAATAAAGATCCAAAGCACCAAATACGTCTGCAGTTAGCGTGTGTTTGTGAGTAAAACGAGCCCTCTGGGTCACAGTGAAACCATTTCCAGTGTGTGTAACACAGAACATCTGCCCGCGTGCGCTTCACCTGACAGCAGAGAGTTCTCACTGCGGGAATCGAACCGCCAACCCTGGTTGAATAACGCAAAAATACAGATTTAGTTATCCGCCGGAGTCTGGCTCTGTTTTCGTCTCCCGATACTGAACTGAAAAACAACAATCATCTCACTGCAGCAGAATTAAATCATATTAAATCTCTCTCACACACATGCAGACGGATGAAAATGTTTTATTTCCTCGGTGTGGAATTAATTATTTACCGACAACCCATGCCACCTATTTAGCTTGGCAGCACAACTCAGAGAGCTTTTATTAGCAAACCTAATATGTCTCCTTCAAGTCAACCTAGTCAGGACAACAAGTGGAAGGAAAAGTGAGTGAGATGGAAGTTTACAGCATGCTATCATAATAGAAATCATTTGAAAACATGCAGAAGGTGATAAACGTACGAAGTAAATAACCGTTTATAGAACAGCCTACATTTAGAAAACACACACTGATTACAAGTGTGTGTTTTAACCAATAATTATTCCTTTTTGGTTCATTAACTGCTCAGTCTCAATAAATGTTGATCATTTATTGGGGATCAATTAATGCACTTTATTTTTTCCTGTTCAGGCGCGCAGCCGAGAGTTGAACCCCGCGCGCCGGTCACTCAGGGGACAAACAGAGTTCAAAGGGTCACGAGGACATTGTCCACTTTGTCTGGGTTGAAGTGTGTATGTGTGTGTGACGCGTCTGGCTGGCCGGCTCGAGGACAGGTCAACTTTCTCTCCCTCTCTGGTCTGGTCATCAATTAGTTCAAGCAGCAGCTCGCTTCCCTCCTCCGGACCGGCCTCGTGCGCTCACTTGCCCCCCCCCCTCACTCCTTCAACCACCTCTCACCACCAGCGGCCTTCAGCCTTTACGCACGGCGCGTCGTAAATATACGCGCGCATGTTTCAAATAAAAGGGTAAAGGTTTATGCGTCTTTACGCACGGCAATAAATCACCAAATAAAAACTGTTTTTACGTCTCACTCGACTTCTGAAACATTTTACTTAATACAAAATCATTTAACAACTAACGAACCCCCCTCCAGTCAAAAAACAGCCTCTCTCCGGACATTTCTTTACATTTTATTGAACATTTCTCATAGGTAGTATACGTAATTACTTGACAAAAACACTAACATAAACAAACAATGTAAAAATTCATAAAATATACACTTTCCTGAACGTTTTTAGGTAGTTTGGAGAATAACATCAGTAGGTTAACACCCCCTCCCACGAGCCCTCCCTCTATATTGTAAAAGTAAAACAGTTGGAAAGGTTAAATTACCCCCACCCCCACCCGCAATTACATTATTTGCTCTGTACAGGGTGATTTTTTTTTCTTACCCTCTCGCTTATTTCTATACAGTTTAAATATGAACACCATATGACATACATACACTTCTCAAATTTGTCCTCCCACCGCGTTGCTGTGTGTACGATCGTGTTTAATCGAAGGTAATACACACAACACGTTTAGAAAAAAATCTGAAAATAAAATTCCTAAAGCTTCAAAACAAGTGCCTGCAAGACAGGAAATACATCTGACAGAAAATAAAGTACAACAAGAAGTTAGGTGGTTTCCTTGGAATGCAACAAGAATTGTGTTTTAACACACTTTGTCACCGCTGGGTTACTAATTTATTGTATTTTTTTTAAATAGGCCTACGTTCTGAATGTCAGCCTGACCCACCACCTCCGCCTCTCCCCTGTTTATCTTCTTCTTTGTCTCTTTTTGATTCTATCTGTTCTTTCCATCCGTCTCTTTCCAAGACTCGAATGACTTCCAAAATTTTCAGAGCGCACAGAGAGGTAAATTCAACTTGGAAAAGTAGTACTTGGAAAACTTTTATTTTGATGGGTGGGGATAAAAAAAAAAATCCTCTCCTCGCTCTTACTTCTCTACCTGCTCCCTTAAAACAAAAATAATGAAATCAAATGTAGGCTATTTTTTTCCCAGAGTTTCACACCAGACAGACGTCTGGAGAAAGTTTGAGACAGGGAGGGGAAAGGATCAACGAGCATGTCTTTTTTTTTTCTTCCAGCCTCCTCTCCCTCTTTTTAATGTCTTTCCATCAGTTTGTGTCTCCTCTCTCACTCCGTCCGTTTCTCCTCTTCCTCTGCACCGTTCACCGTGGAGGAAGAAGAGGACGAAGAGGATGAGGAAGAAGAGGAGGAGTTGATCAGCTTGTTCTCCTTCTTCCACTTCATCCTCCGGTTCTGGAACCAGATTTTAATCTGCCTCTCCGTGAGGCAAAGCGCGTGCGCGATCTCGATCCGCCGCCGCCGCGTGAGGTACCGGTTGAAGTGGAACTCTTTCTCCAGCTCGAGGGTCTGGTAGCGCGTGTAAGTCTGCCTCCCGCGTCTCCCGGGGCTGCCGAAGGTCCCTGAGAGAGGGAGAGGGAGAGTTAAATTTTAGCCAAAGTAAAAACACAAAGCACCTGTGACACAGACAGCAGTTTCAGGGTCTTATTTTATGATTTTATCCATGGTTTTGTTGCCTTTTTGTCTGTTTTTTAACACCATTTACTATCTTACTCATTAACTAATTATGGCTCAATAAATGTAGAATTAAAATCCCTCAGACAATCACTCCCTCTGTTAGTCATCTTGCTGTTTCTGTTCCACAGACTCCATTTAAATTCTGCTTTTAGCATCACTTCAGTTAAATGTTAATCCAGCCCCGGACCGGCTGCAGACACTGACACTTGTTTCCTTTCACCTCCTTCTGAAAATGATGGTGTAGATTTAATGTGGAATTAAAATAAAACACCATGAATAAAATGATTAAAAGACATCTATGTATTTTATTGCACAAAATAAAGTTTTAATGTGGCTGCTGGTGAATGGCAGTATTCAGAGGAGAAGAAAGAGGCGCATTGTTTCACTTACAGAACTAATCATAATAATAATAACAATAATAATAATAGTGTAAAAACGATAATATTTCTGATGGTATCCCTCCCCCGGGTGAGGATCAGCTTGCAGGGCTTCACTCTGCCCTGATCCTGATCCTCTCTAACACTGTTTTGGCCCCCGGTGGTAAACAAATCGCCATGTTGTCAGTTTAGCAGCTTCAGTTTCTGTATCGATCTGAGAGGCAGAGCACGGATGGAAAACCGCACGGTGCGCAGGCTGAATCTAAATATCCATAAATATAAACTCAAACCCAACCGGATTATGGAGGAGCACTCAGGCTTTTGTGTGTGTGTGTGTGCCACTCTCTCCTCTCAGCCATTTACATCTCCAACTGTCACTTACAACCCGCGTTGCCTCTTTTTTTTTCTTCATATATATTTCTTTGCGGCGGGAGTCTGTTTCCACCTCATCTGTCATAACTCGGTGTGTCCTGCAGGGCTTTGTACAACAGTAGCCCTGCATCATCCACCATTACTCACTTTACATCTCAACAGGCCGTTATTTCTCCGTTAAACAAAGACACTGCTTTACAGAACGCACGCGCGCGCATTATTTTATACTTTGGTTGAATTCACACAACAACAGTCCAACACAGACACAGACAGATAAATCAAATGATTCCCACTTCACGCCGACGCCTCTTCTCACTTTCACTCCGAACTTGGCAGGCCCGATTATTGAGTCTAATATCTAATCTGTTTGGTTGTGAATAAAGAGCGCATAACGGTGTCTGCGGTGCAGGGTTAACAGGACAGGCTCCATATAAGATAAGAAGACAGAAGTTGTGATAAAAATAGCAGCAGGAGCTCTGATACCATTCTTTCTTTATCTGAAGTAGTCGGATTAAAAAACAGGAGTTTCTCCTTAAACGTCAGCTGGTGGAGAGTTTTTTCTGTTCGTGCGTAAAAGAGAATGAAGTTTAAAACTCAATAAAAAACGAGGCAGAGGCAGTGGAGCAGAGAACTGCATGCTTTTAGTTTCCTCTCTGGCTATCTACCTTTCTATCTGCTGCTTGTTTTCACCCACAACACTCTCTGACAGCCTTTTCCTCTCAACTTTCCTTCCCCCTTGCTCGGTAGCAGCGTCGGTCAGCAGGTCACATACAGTAACAGGAGCTACAACCAAAACAAACCCGGTTTATGACGGACAATAAAATACCGAGCACATGACTGACTGACAAGCCAACAAACGGGGATCATAAAGCAGCTACTGGAGAGGAGGAGGAGGAGGGAAAAGGGGAGAAAGGGAAAAGACAGAAGAGGCGCTGACGGAGGAAACAAACGTCAGTTTTACGACGGCTGTGGTCATAAAATATGCACGAAAGAGGGGAAAAGGAAGAAGAAGACACTCACCGTTGCACGCGTTCATCCGCTGCATCCACGGGTAAATGGGGGCTGATGACGCCTGCTTGTCGTCCATCGGTTCACCGAACAGCCCTTTCCCACTCAGCCCCGCGCACTCCGCTTTACGGTGCATGCCGTCCTGGCTCAGCGCGAGCTGGTGTTCTTCGAGGCTGCACGGGTGCTCCTTGTCCCGGTAGAAGCTCGTGGCGGCAGCTGCAGCCGCCGCCGCAGCCGCCGCCGTTGCGTAGTCGCAGGCACCGGCTCCGGTTGCGCCCCCTACTCCGACTCCTGCCGCCGCCCGGTGCCCGCCGTACGCTCCGTTCGCAGCCTGCTGGTAGTAAGTGGACGCCGGGTACGGTTTATCCTGGTGCACGCCGCCGCTCGCGCCGTACGCCACGGCCGCGGCAGCGGTAACGGCTGCTGCCGGGTAGTGCCTGAGCGGGTGGTCGGCGGCGTATCCCGACGAGTAGAGCGGGATCTGACCCAGGAACGACTCCGCCGCCGCCTGCGCGCCTCCACCCGATCCCGGTAGCGTCACCGGGAAAGAGGAGTTGACAAAATAGGAACTCATCGGGAGAAAAGTACGGGAGGAGAAGGGTGAGAAGAGAAGAAGAGAGGAGACAGGAGAGGAGAAGAAGAGGAGAGAGGGGAGGACAGGAGGGCACGAGACAAACACAACAACAACGTTCACGCGATGAAGAAGAAGAAGGAGGAGTAGAAGGAGGCTAACGGCTAACGGCTAACGGTTCTCCCTCCCGTCCTCCTTCCTCTGCCTTCCCCTGCCTGCACTTTATGATTTGTTGTGTTTTATAGCCGACAGTCCGACGGGCTGCTGCTATCACTTAGTTTATCGCAGATTGGGAGGAGGGGGAGGTGGGTGAGGAGGGGTGAGGCGGGTGAGAGGAGGGGAAGGGGGTATCTGGGTGGCTGAGTGCCAGTGTGGGACAGAGAGAGAGAGGAGAGAGGGAGGGAGGGGAGAACAGGAGAGAGAGTCTCTCTATGTGTGTGTGTGTGTGTGTGTGTGTGTGTGTGTATGTGTGTGTGGAGAAGACGGGATGGGGTGAGGAGGGGAATGAGGGGGGGGAGGCAGAGACCAGCTGACCTCAGACTGACCAATGGGGAAGCTTCCGTGCCTGGCATTCGTTCGCCTTCTTTCCTTTTCGTTGGAGAGAAGAGGAAGAGGAGGAAGAGGAGGGGAGGAGGAGGGAGGGGGGGCTAGGAACTACCGCGACCCCGCTCTCTCTCTCTCCCTCCTTCCTCCACCTCCACCTCTCATTTTTCCTATTTCCCTTCCTCAATCTCCCACTCCCTTTCTCTCCTTCTAATTCTCATTCACTCTCTCTTTCTAAGCTCCCCCCCGGTTCCCGGTGAGATTGCGCAATCACACCGGAATCCTCGGCGCGTTAAATTGATTCTTTCTCTCCCTGTGTGTCTTCCTCCGTCTGTTGTTGAACCCATAAAAATCAGTAGCACACACACACACATGCACGCACGCACCTTTCTCCCAGAGGGAGGTGGGTGAGAGAGAGAGAGGGAGAGGTGGGAGGGAGGGAGGGGTGCTGCACCACCACCAGAGGCAACCGAATAATAAAACATATTCCCGGCGCTTTGCAGATAATACCGACCGCATTAAAATGAATTTGGCGAGCGTAAATCACAGACGGGAGCGCGCACGAGTCATGTGTGGTCCCGCGTGTGTGTGTGTGTGCGTTGTGAGTGAGTGTGTGTGAGTCACCCTACAATATAATGTGGCTGTGCACGTCTATAATTGAAGTGTTTGTACATTTATAATTGGTATATTTGGGTCGGTGGGTAGATTTATGTCGTGTGTGTGTGTGTGTGTGTGTGTGTGTGTGTGCGCGCGCGCGCTTTTCATTACTTCCTCCGTCGGAGGAGTCACTGATAATCTGGAAGGGATTTGCTGAACATAATCTGAGATCCGTTCATGTTTTATAGATAACCCGGGTGACGCCGCTCTGTCCCGGATTGTCCCGTGCTGCCTCAAGTGTTCCACTTATATATGCTGCTCGAGCGGCCTCGGTTTGATCAATGTGTGGAGTGAATTATTATTTTCTTCTTCTGTGACACTGATTAGGCTGAAATGTAAAAGGAGGAGAAGAAAGGAAACAGTCTACATTTTTTCACCGGTTTTCTTGACACTGATTAGCCTCGCGCCAGAAATGACTGTTTCCACGTGAGCCACACAAGTGAAATCATACAAATAGCCCACCTTAACCAAAGAGACACACTGCAACCTGAAGGGGAAAAAACGTATTTTTTCCTACATTATATCATAGTACTAACGCATACAGCACTTAACATATACATCATAAAGGAGGGCTAAAAGTCTCGAGTTTAGGAAATAAAGAATTTAAATAAACACAAAATGTAAATATGTGTGTAAATAAGTGTTTTAGTTCGGAAAAAAGCTGTTTCTATAATATGTATCATGATTATTATTTTTAGTTTCAATTTATGGGTTTGTTATTAAAACACGTTTAAAATAAAATATTACAGTTTGTTAGTAATTAAAAACATTTTCAAAATAATGTGACATGATACAATTGATTTAAATTCAGGGGGGTTATTCTAGAATAATAGTAATAATGTTACAATGCTAATAATATACTAATAATAATAATCTATGTATAAAATAGAATAACGGCAAATTAATGAGATATTATGATGTAATTGTATTTAGCATCAGTTTTTCGTGTTTTCGAAATTTAAAAAGTAAAGAAGCATAGAAGCAGTCTGAGCGCGCACACACACTCTCTCTATTACACACACACACACACACACACACACACAGGTTCTAAGTCCTATTATGTTGAAGGCCTACGTTCAATTATGAAATTAGTGAAAAGCATAGCTGAAATCATGCATGTCCTCTCCTTCCATTTCTTCTTCTTCTTCTTCTTCTTGTTCCAGAGACAGACAGCTGGAGGGGAAAAAAGAAAAGCTCAGCCGGCCTGCTTTTCATTCGCACTTACAAACGGAATATGTGTCGCTGAGGTCGTAAAATAACCGCAGCCATAAATAAGTCTCCCTCTCTGTGTGTTTCTCTCTGTGTACAACAGGCTCTGACTTGTCTGCATGGCCAAACTGCAGACAGTCCGATTGACAAATAGAGACAAAGACTCTATTTTTACTTTTACTTTACCCTCCCACCCTCCTCCGTCCATTCCTCCGTGCCTCCTCTCGTTTTTTAAAAGTTACACTGTTCAGAGCAGGGACAGATAATATGTTTAATCCTCCGCTGACTCTTGTTTTCTGTGTAGGATCACACAGACAGATGGGGAATCTCTCTTTTTAACTTTCATTTTGACCCCTCTCTCCCTCTCTCCCCCCTCTCCTCCTCTCTCCCTCTCTCCCTCTCTCTCTCTCTCTCTCTGGCAGGACGCTCCGTTTCCTCTCCGCTTTGTGGGAACGGGAAGCAGCAGCATTGTGTTGGAGCTGACTGTGGTTTAATCATTAATGAGCAGTGGGGACAGGACAGGACAGGACAGGACAGGCATGGCCTACAGCCTTGGACACACTCACACACAGGACGGTAATGCTATTATTGTATATACAGACAGTCCAGACGCATTAGCGCGTTAGCTCCTGACGTGATTGTAGTTTTGACATAACATCAGTGCTACCTGCTGCAGCGGCCTCGAGGGTAAACACGACTTTCTGACACAGTAGTGACATATTCAGATTGATACATGAGAGATAAAGCTAACATAACTAGACTGGATTGATATGCTGCTTAAACATATTTACATTGTATTGAATTAAACGGTGTCACGCAGCGTAAATTAATGGCAGCCCTCTGCAGGTGAGCGCCTTTATGTTATATTATGAAGTTTTATAACACTTCATAAGTATGCTAACTATAAATGCTAAATATATTTTGTATGATGTCAGCACAGCTTGTGAAATCTGTATTTGAATTGTGTAAAATGTACATTTCTAACTCTTACATGGCAGACGATGACAGGTGTAGCTAACAAGCTAACAAGCTGATAACTTTACGTGCTACAGGATTATAAATATAACCCTACAGATATAAGTCAGCATCAAAATGTTTTAATAACAGTATGTACAAACTCCTTCCTAAAGTCTACATTAAACTCTGTAGCATTTTAGTTGAATGAAGCATAAATGTTAGTGTTAAACTCTACAGCTCTGCTGTGACGCACTTCAAAAACAGCTGAAGCTACGTGTACTAAACGTAAATATTAGCCACACAATGCTAAAGCGGGGTTATATGAAGCTAATGTGACTTGCTGCTTCCTTCAACACTATTTAAAGACAACAGCGTGACCTCATTCTGTCCCGCTATCATGTGACTGCCTTCAAATATTCATACAAGCGACCGCAACACACACACACGCGCATACACACACACACACTGTCTGTGTTGTGTGCTCTCTTGTATTTTTTATGTGTCTTTCCGCAGGTGTGTTACATTTCCGGAGAAACGGGAAAGTTAACGGGAGAAAGAAAAAAGGTAAAGCCTCGGGACCGGAAACGGAGCCTGGAAAAAGTGTTTGCTGGATGAGAAATAGAGTGTGTAAGTGTGTGTGTGTGTGTATGAGAGAGAGAGAGAGAGAGAGAAACAAACATGGATGATAAGAAGACATACCTTAAAGGGAGACATTACGTCTGTCTGTCACGCGCCCCGTCGCTGTTTTATGTTTGCTCCTGTAGATCAGCAGATTTGAACCGCACCTCTCGCCGTAGGCACATATTGAAAAATAAGTATATGCTGGTGTAGAGTTGACCTTCTTTTGTCCTCGTTTTTATGTAACATGACATAGTCTGAAGGTTTGTTATGATGCACAGCAACCGCCATGTTAAAGGACTAAAAGTTGCTTAAACATCTGCTGAATATTTTGGGGTGAAATGTGAGAATTAAAATGACTAAAATGCACCAATAATTCGACTTTTACTAGGCCTACTATTATCAACAATACGGCCAAAATAGTCCACTGCTACTACTAACAACAATACTACTAATATTGTTGACAGTTTCCAGCCTGTGCAGTAAATCACAGTGTGTAGCTGTGATTGAGCTGCAGTGTAAACAGTTCAGAGCTGCTGAAGAAACTCCAGGAATCTGAGAAACTTCAGAGATTATCGACAATTAAAGCTGAAGGAGTCAGACTGCTTTATAGCTTTATGACTCTTTTTCACCTCATCTGTGTCTCTGTGTGTGTGTGTGCGTGTGCGCGCACGCGCGCGTGTGTGTGTGTGTGTGTGTGTGTGTGTGTGTGTGTGTGTGAGTGAGTGAGTGACCACGGGACTTTTATGGCTTTATGACCGTTTATGACTCCTTGTAAAGTCCGAGGAATGGCGACGAAGTGAAAAACAGGCCTGCAGCAAACAACAGATGAACAAATGTGCTGTGCTGCACACAAGGAACGCGCGTGCACACACACACACACACACACACACACACACACACACTGTACAGTTCATCTGCGGTTCATTTCAGTCTCGGCAATGCTCAAACCGCCTGCGTTTCACACACTATTATTAACGGGCGCTGTTAAATAATTAACTGTCTATGAAATTAAACTTTTGCTATTTATTTTATTGACTAACACTTTTTAAACACAGAATTGGATTTAATTTCAAATATTGCAGAGCAGAATTACACTTTAAGTACTCCTCCACAGACTGACGGGATTCATATTGCAGCTATAATTTCAAAACTTATATCTACAATGTAGATGAATATAATATCTGAATTTCTAAATTAGAAAATGTATATTCCCCACGTGGAAGGAAGGAAATTAGATTCTCAAACGTTCTTAACCCTAACCCTAACCCTAACCCTTCTGAGTAGGTGATGGAAGAGAAATATTTTTAAAAATATTTTTAAAAATAATATATATATCTTCAAAAGTTCCAATAACTTTAAATCTTTTAGTATCTGTTATAAAATGTGTAATTAAATTTTTTTGTTTGAATTAGGAACTATCAGGAACTTAACCTAAAATAAGTTTTCTTTAACTACATCACTGTGTGAAGTTTACGCACATAAAGTTAATGTCTTTACACACGTAAAGGTCGATACACTCAATAGAAAGTAATGTGTGTGAGAGTGTGTGTCTGTGCGCGCGCGTTGGCCGACCTCTCCCGCACCAGTTAATGACAAACTAAAAGAAACTGCAACACTTGTACTTTTTCCTGTGTGTGTTTGTTTTAATGTATTAATCGTCTCTGGGCAGCACTACCCGGCTGGACTGCGTCCTTCACGGCACCGTGAGCTCGTGCTTTGGGTCACTTCACTGGACTGTTACTTGTTGGGCGCCATAATGCCACCAGGCCAGGCCATCACAAGAAGGGCCCCGGGACAAGTTAAAGATTAACGGACAGATGAATGCGGCATCACGGGGAGGGCCGCTTGTTTTTCTCCTCTGTTACAGGAGGAAGGAGCGGACACGCGCACACGCAGGTGCACGACTAATACTAATCTAAAACATTTATATTTATTTTTTTTTAATTAAGATTTATTATTATTATTATCATTATTATTGTTGTTGCTGTTGTTGTCGTTGTTATTATTATTATTATTATTATTTGTGGTAATAGTAGTAGTTAGTGGACTGTTACTAATTGATGTGTTTGTTTGCCAGCTAATAGTGAACGCTGGAGCTAACTGTTGTGAGTAATAATAATAATAATAATAATAATAATAGTTATAATAATTATTATCATCAGTGACTTAATAGTCCACTAGTTCTCATACGATTATATAATAATTACATTATTACATGTATGTATGTATTAAATACATACATCCTTAGGTTAGGTTACATTGTGTTGCAGTATATATGCATACCAAACTCACACATATAACCTAGCTAATGCATGTGCATATATATATATATATATATATATATATATATATATATATATATATATATATATATATATATATATATATATATATATATATATATATATGGATGCATATGTATAAAAAAAAAGAATTATAAGAAAGAATTATATATTATTCTGTAATAACTAGTGGACTAACTTAATTTAGGTTCAGTGTTGTTAATACCAAAAGCTGAAGTACCGAAAGTGCATTAATGTGTTCATAATAAGTTTCAGTTATTACCTCTGAGCCTGCAGTGTATTTTTAATTTTTCATTAATATTATGAAGCTGCAGTACAGCTGGACTTTGTGTGAATCCGGCGGTGCATTTGAATCGTTCATGCGCAGCTGAATAATAATAATGTGGAATTCCCCTCTGATAACCACCGTCCTGATGGTCATAATCCCATTCCACACATACACACACACACACACACACACACACACACACACACACACACACAGAAAATCCAATTGAGGTGTTTGGCTGTCAAGGAGAGAAGAAACAGATGATACGAGGCGAAATATTGATTTTCCGTCTGATCTTAATGCACTCAAGTTGATTTTGAATGCCGGATTAAAGTCAGATGATGCTCGAGTCATAAATTAAATGCAACAGTGGATTTCTGCCCCACCCCCACCTACTTCTTTCCCCCCTCTCTCTCACACACACATACACACACACACACACCTGGATGCATAGATTTATTTGTGGGGGCTGCATAGCAGATCTGCAGACGAGCGATCCGGTAAAGATGATGAAATCACACAGCAGAGACGACTTATTATTATTTTTTACACACGCGAGCACAAATACGCTTACGCACGCGCGTTTATTGAAACAGCGAGCCTGACCAGTGAGCATACATTTTACATACTAAGCTCCTGTTTCCTTGGGTACAACGCGCACATACTCGCACGCATACGCACAGAGAGAGGGGGAGAGAGAGAAACGCCATTGGTGTGTTGTTGTGCGCGCATGGATTTCTCCACGCCTCATTCACCACAGTGTAACAGCAGTCAGGCCTAACATGGGGAGGGGGGTTCAGCCTTCCCTCTCACTCCCTCCATGCTGCCACAAATCTCTCCCTCTCTCTCTTTCTCTCTGCGTCGTTCACATCAAAGAGAGAAAGAAGAAGCCAACACGGAGTGAGACAAAAGACAAATTGTACACTCCACACATCACATATCCCCGCACGGTCACGTGCGCGTACATTCACGCGCTCCCCCTGCCTGTCGGCATGTCTGCATGGTGTGCGCTCATTCCAAAGAGGACAAAAACAGTAAAGTAACGGTCACATCATCAGTTTGTCAACAGCTAAGACACACACACACACACGTTTCCAACGTATCACACCTTTGGAACGACGTCAGAGACACTCTGAGCTGTGAAGACAGGACGCAGAGAGACGTGTGAGTGTTGAGGGATATTACCCTGTTTGGTACTGTTGCCATCGCGACGCTAGATGGCACCAGAGCGTTTTGCAGGAGCGTGTCGGGGCTGCAGGGCGGCTCTCTGCTGAGCACCGCCGGCGAACAGCAGCACGGTGCTGTGGCCGTGTGTCGACGTGAGCACCGCTCCTGTAGCTCCTTCACACTAGACTGTGTTATCACAGTATTAATATCTAACATTGGTTTATTGTTACATCAAATATTAAATATGCGCACCTGCAGGCACATTGATCTGCCCTCTGAATATGAATGTACATGTGTATATGAATATTACAATATGTTGTTGTCAATGCATATTCATATATAAATAAATGTCTAAATTTGACTTGAGCCTCGTGACTGTTGACGCACACACGCTGAAAATACACTACACTACACATAGTATCCTAAAATAAGACCGCATTGCAGCTTCTGTAAGACCTCACCAGTGATCAGCATACTACTACCAATTATGGATCATATTAATAATGTGATATATATATTAACAATAATAATAAAGAAGGCCGATGTATACAATAATAGATATAATAACCGCCCAGCAGTGTTTCTCTCAGGTTTCCTAATTATTGACCACGCAGTAGATACTCTAAACCAAGATCACACTTATATACATAAATACATTATATTCAATAATCATTTAAAAATACTGAAACACATGTTAGTATGTTAAAACTCAACTGCGCATGTTGCGTTTCTTTGTCTCTGTTCTCGCCCGCGTGTCTGTCACGCACACAGAGTGTGTTTTGAATATGAGCCATGCAGTTTACTGGAAATGTTTGGTCTAAAACAAATACTACGTCAAGTTACGGTCAATATTAGCATAGCATAGTATCCATCCATATCCATCAATATATATAT
Organism: Nibea coibor; assembly: GCA_023373845.1. Taxonomy (NCBI): domain Eukaryota; kingdom Metazoa; phylum Chordata; class Actinopteri; family Sciaenidae; genus Nibea; species Nibea coibor. Next base: position 17,979,555 of record CM041727.1, on the reverse strand, counting down.
CAATACATTAACGTGGAGTGGTGTTATACCTCAAGAAAATGTCACTGGACATAATCCGATTTTTGCAGAATTATCTTAATATCGACTTTCGTGTCTAGTGGCGTGTTACGGAATGACTATGATGCCATTGCTATTCATAATATTAATATGTCTAATAATTCTAAGACGCTCAGCCTGTTCACGATCATAATACTGGTATGAGGCTACTTCACAGCTGCTGACAGAGCTAAAGCTAAAGCAGCGCACTGCTATTCAGACTCATTAATAGATTATCAGTCTACGATTTGAACATATTTGACATGACTGATAAAAACATATATTATCATGTATTGTTTCACAAAGAAAGGGTAATGTTTTCACTTTCATACATATGCTGCCACGCACATACAGGCCTGTATGCAGAGATCTGCAGTGTTTCCATGAGGTGTCGGTGATGTTCAGCGGGTATAACATCACCGCATGTCTGTCTATGTTCTGTAACATCGTAAATAAAACTGCTGAGGACCTCTGCTTGTTTCCCGCACATTTTCACATAAGAACCGCTCGCTTTTTCTGAGCCACAGATCATTTCCTGGTTCATTTCTACAGCATGTTGACACATTATCACGCAGCTTCATGTAGCTGCACATCACAAGTGAAAGTATCAGTTAGCACTGGTATGAAAGCAGTTACAATTGCAATAGTAACAACAGTAATAATGAAAAGAGAAGAAGAGGTTGTACTTTATAAAACAATGAGTTGTTTATTATCCTGGAGTCGTTAGCTGTTAGCTTTAACATGTCACCTTCACACAGAAACAAACTGAGCAAACTGAGCAAGCAGCCAAGCATCGGCAAGATTTAAGATCTGCATATTAACCAAGAATCAAAATCAGAACACTTATTCTTAGGAAAGTCCTGTGTGTGTGTGTGTGTGTGTGTGTGTGTGTGTGTGTGTGTGTGTGTGTTCAGGATAAAGGGATTCCCTCCAGAGGAGTTGTTTGATATTTGAGACAGAAACAAATTGGAGACCAAAGAGAAGACAGACAGACAGACAGACCTGCAGATGTGTTTGTGAGTGTGTGTGATGATGGAGGGTGTGTGTGTGTGTGTGTGTGTGTGGAGGTGAGGGGGTGTAGTTGTAAAAAAAAAAAAAAAAACAGGCCTCCCGCCGCAGGGAGGAAATGAGAAGGGAAACAAAGTCATAAAAGTAGGCTGGACGAACCGAGACAGAAAAACATTCCTGTGTCCGCACACACACACACACACACACACACACTGGCTGTCAGTCGTCTCAAAGAACCTGGAAGCTCTTCCACTGAGATCTGGAAGTGAAACAATTGGAAAAACACACAGTACGACCTCAAAAGGAAGGACACACACCTCTCTCTCTCGCTCTGCAGACACGAAATCAGACTCAAACACTCTACTTAAAATAAAACGACTTCTCTAAAATGCTGATTTGATAAATCTGGCACACCTGCCCTCACATCAAAGCCACCCTCACTCCCTCACATCTACCCCCACCCTCCGTACAGCCTGCACGGCTCGGGGCAACAAAAAAAAAGAAGTCAGCTAATCTTCCGGCTCTCAAACAACCGACTTTTAACCGATGGATGACTCTTCCGCGGCTAATCCCACCACTTAGAGAGCCAGTTCATCTGGATAATTCATCACGGAGCCTAATCCGGCGAGGAAACGCTTTAATCTGAGCTGGGAAACTAACACCTCATTTATAAGCTTTCCTGTATCAGGCATAGGAAGCAGAAACCACGCAAAGCGCTGCAGTTTCGCTTGTTTTGCTCCTTTAACAATGCGCATGCAGCAGCGCGCGCAGGGCTGCCGGAGGGGTGGGGGGGAGGAACGTGCATGAATGGCTCTTACCGTTTGTTGATAATCCGTCACGAGCCCCACACACCTGCAGCTCACTTCGGTGTCCCGCGTGCAGGCAGCCAAGCACCCCCGGAATGGCACGAGACAGCCCTACCGTGTGTAGACCGGATGGATGATAATTGGATGGAGGGGTGGCGGCGCGAGGAGGTGAGGATGATGATGAGGAGGAGGAGGTATTGGAAAAGAGGGGGTTACATTCCCCGTTGTCACCCGGTCGTCAAAACACCGCCGTCATCTTCATCACCGCCCTCTCTCCTCCTCCTCCTCCTCCTCCTCCTCATCCTCGCGGTGACAAATGAAATAAAATAATCACAATTAAAAAATAAAAAAGAACCGGCTCATCTCCGGGATGCTTCTCCCGGATTTGGTTCCGAGCCTCTTCGCTCCCTCTTCGCCTCATCACGGCGGTGCTGTCCCCGTCTCTGTCCGCAGATTGAGCGGAGACAGGAGCACGAGACCAAACGGAGCGCGGAGCCATAGCGGTGGAGGAAGAGCAGGAGGAGAAGCAGGAGGAGGAGGAGGAGGTGGCGGCGGCGGCGGTGGTGGTGGTGGTGGTGGTGGAGGAGGAGGAGGAGGAGGAGGAGGTAGAGGAGGGAGGGGGCGGGTTGTTGTCAACGTCTCCTCGTGCCGGTTTCCACACTCACAACTAGTATTCTCATTAACTAGTCCGTTTAATTAGAGCCGGGCGTTAATTTCCTCGCGGTTTGTTGGGCTCCGAGCGGCGCTCCGAGCTCCGGGCAGAGCGAGCGCGGAGAAGCGGCTGTTCGGGCCGGAGCGGAGTGCAACAGCAATATAGCCACTTGGGAAATCATAAAAAGTTCATGTTCACGTTAAGCGCGTCCACATGACCAGCCCATCGGCCAATCCCCGCGCGCGGCCACTCATAAACTTGTATCACAAAGTTGTAAATTTTCATAAAACAACAAGGAATTTATTGCATTTCTTCATGGAGTGCTGTTAGAGGGGAGCTGCTCCTTCTCTTTCTCTCATTCTGCCCGCCGCCATTTTCTTCTCCTTCTTCTTCTCCTTCTTCTCCTTCTCCTTCTTCCTCTTCGTATGCTCCTCTTAAAAACAGCAGCTCACTAAACAGAGAAAAGAAAAGGCAGAATTCTGCTCCTGATTTCTGTCCTCATTTTATCTGCGTGTGTGTTTCCGTGCGAACAAACACACGCTCTTTATTTGCACATGTTGTCATGTGAATGAGCCTCAGCAGAGATCTGTGCAGGGTGGAACCAGACGCATTTTATTCACATTAAAACCTCAAATATTAAAACATACACAAATAAATAAAACAACAACTTTCATGTGATTAAAAATTGATATTTATAACACAGGACTCACACAGAATAACCTTATCACTTCTCATGTTCGGAGCATATTTATTCAACATTCCACATTCTTTCTTCCTTGGTGTGATTGTGATCTCCTGAAGGATTTACGCCACCAGCATTCAGTGTTTCTGTGAAAGGCACGGTGTCTCTGCAGTGAGGCGGCCAAGACAACAGATGTAGATATGGGGGGGAAAAGGGGTCTTTGAATGGAGGCAACTGCGAGGTGAAGTCTGGCTGCACCATAACACCACGAAACCAACCGCCGCCGTGTTGGTAACGTGTCAGTGTGATGGATAAAAACAAGACCTTCCTGTTCACCAGCGAGGTTGATATGATGGTAAGACTTGTTATATTAATCAGAATTTTAGGGCGTCCACGCACATTGTTTCAAGCCACAGCAGTAGCCGAAAAGCTGCACGTTGTTTTCAGTGAACTAGGTGAAAATCTGTCCTCACCTGAGTATTGGTGCGGGCCTGAAAAGCCGTGCGTAAAATGCGGGTTTCGCAATGCGGCAAAGCGTCACTATTTTAACGGCCTGCAGGCCCGGAGCCGCAGGATGCTCGGAGACACCGCAGTGAATTTTATTATTTTTTTTTTTTTTTTTTAACACAAAATGTGTTTTTTTTATAAGAACAGTTGAAAGCCGTTAGAGGAGGGCCGAGCCTCACAGGAGAGATGTGAAAACACCTGAATGAAGCTGACGGAAGCTGAATTTTAACGGCTAATGTTTTGGAGGGGAATCAGGTTCCTCTGCTCCACTCAGATCTTTTAAAATGCGTTTTCAGGATTTTGTTATATGAGTTCCTGTCCTCCCACACAGGAACCTGAGCCCACATCTAACGCCCCCTGAATCTTAAATAAGCGAAGCCGCCTTTGCTGCAGTGAGACACAAAAAATACGTGATTCCCCTTCAATAGGTGCGCACGGTGCCGATCCTGAATTTATCCAATGTGATCAGGTTATACTCAGAAAATCTCTGAAACCAAAGGAGCATTGGACGAGTTTAAATGCGGGTTTGACCACATGTAAGCAAAAATATTCAGCCCCGCAGCTACCCTCACACCTGGCCAGCTGTTTCCTCCTTTGTACTGTCCTCAGTCTGCACCACAATCTTTTAAACTAGCTAACTGTTAATATATCGATCTATTCTAACTCTTCAAATGATACTTAGCTCCTAATTTACTAATGAGGCCTGCATATGTGTCTGCGCACACAATCTGCTATCAACAGGACTAAATGAAAAACCTGAAGGGGCCAGTTTGGAGCACAGATTTTGTTCCGTTCCTATTTAAACCCTAAAAACTTGATTTTAAACCCTCGGTGACCCACATGTGACCTTCCCAAACTGCACGGTGTCTGGTCAGCAGGAGACGCGGATCTACCGCTTCCTTTATGCAAATGTACCGAGTTAAAGATTAACAAAAAAAATATACACAGCAGCACCACAGAGCAGGAGGCACAAACAGGCCGCTCGATACCCATTCTGTTGCTTTCTTTGTGTTTGTTGCTTTTATTGGGGTTTCCGGCCTTTTCATGGACGCAATAAAGACATTAGGACCTGCTATAACATCCCCCCACACACACCACACACACACACCACAGGCCTCCACCACCTTTTTCAACCCGTGTTCCTTTTTAGGTTCCTACATGCAGCCAAAGTCTCCTAGATATTTGGTTTGGATTCAGTGAAACGTTGTGGAGCTTGAATGGAGCAGGCGCGGATGTTTTACGCATAAAGCTGCAGGTGGAGTAACTCAGGTAAAAGGTGAAGACGCAGCCCGCAGAGGGGCAGGTTAGCAGAGAGCTGAGAGGTCAGTTCTTGTTTAAAGGTAATTCATATGTGAGGAATTCGAAATTCAATTCAGAAGGTGACAGATGTCAGGTTAATTTGTCTAAAGACAGACATGTGTAGTTTTATTATCAGCGTTTGTGTTTTAAAATGAGAATGTGGTACTTTGGTCAATAGATTATGTTTTGTGTATTATTTCATTTTTCTGTGTTGAATATCAGAGAACAAAATGTGCACAAGCTTTTCGGTGTCATTTGTTGGCACACTATAGAAGAATGAAGTGATAATGTCGGTGTTATTACTTCATAATGGGTATTTTCACATCTGTAAGCTATCCAGGTTCCCGATGCGCGCAATGTGCTGAGGACAACATCAGAAAATAGACTTAAAATCCAGTTAAAATCCATCTCACCGTCTGAGAGCTGTCTTGTTTTTATTAAAAAGTTTTATTTTATGTTCTGAATATTCGATATTCGACATTCGACATTGCTCAGCGTTAAAGATTTGACTTGGCACGTTTTAATCCAAAACGCACACACGTCATCTCGTTTCTCCTCGATTCTGTATTATTTTATTTGTGTTTTTTTTTTTTTACTCATTTGTTTAGACTGCAGGGATGATGGGGAGCGTCAGCCCCGGTTGCATTCCTGCTAAATAAAGATGCGAGTGTAAACGCTGAAACTTTGAATGCTGTTCAGCTAATAGGTGAAACAGCGGGGGGCCAAGGCGCATTAATACATTTAAACCTGTAAACAAGGTGAGGGTATTTTAAGAGCGCGCTGGCACTCATTACTGTGCTTTATAATGTGTGGAAGTCATGATTACACTCTCAAGTCAAAGTGAAACCTATAAAGGATGGTTGGAACTTAATAACGCTTCCGTTGCTGTGTGTGTGTGTGTGTGTGTGTGTGAGTGGTGTAATGGATTTTTTTTTTTCTGCAAAACACTCTTTACTTATGGGAGAGTGCTTCAACAGATGAACAAATGGAAGGGCCACGTGTGTAAATTCTAATGTTACCTGGAAGCTGAAGTCTTTTTCTGCAGCATGTGAAGAGGAGCAGGCAGCACAGATATTAAACACAGCGTGTTTGAAGGTGGACTGGGCGTTTTTTTCAGGTATCTTCACGTGTGGAAATCAAACATGGCTTCCAAATTGATACAAATGTGTATTGTCATATCAGATTTATGATCTGTTGAATGATATCTGCGCACAGGGGGCTGATAGAGGACCTTTTTTTACACCAAATGTCATGAAAACTGAGCACAGATAGAAATCCTCCATCTGTTTAGAATGGAATGTATGACACATGTTGGGAAGCATTTATTAATAAAGTTCATTCATTTTATTTGCTTACATATCTGCTCCTTCCAACGTTAGCAGTCTAATGGAGACCGTGTCATGTTGGGATCAAATAGGAATTAACTTCTCTAAGTCCATCTCACATCTTTAATGATGACTTGTCATTGTCCGGAACTGTGTGTATTACTCTCTCTGACAGTCCACGCTGACTGCAGTGATGAAAGGAGTTTTGGGCTGCCGTTTATGTTTCCAGATGAAAGTGAGACTGAGAGATGGGACAACAAGCTCACTCAACGTTTTTATTGTTATTATTTTACTTACTCAAGAACAAAATAGTGCATTTTAGTCTGAACACATGAAGCTCACACATGAAAAGATCAGAGCAGACACACAGAAAACAACAACGACGACAACAAAAACGAGCCTATGATTATTATTATGATTATTATTAAAGCAGATCACCAGAAATGACAGACAGGAAGTGATTGGCTCAGTTTTAATGTGACGTGAAGAGCCAGAAAATGTTATTTTAAAGTCAGCTATTGAAATCCGCTCACTGTCGATTAATCGAATGCCTGTGCAGTGTTTGATATGAATGATTACATCAGGTGTTTCGGCGGTGTGCTTCCTGTGTGTCTCTGGGTCAGCAGCAGCCTTAGAACTGAAATCTAAGAAAAGAACAGGATTCCTAAAACACAAGTAAGCTGTAAAGCTAACACTGATGACACTAAAGTCATATGCTCAGAGATATTTAACATGTTGGCTTGTTTGGGGCTTTTAATATTGTGATTCTCATTAGACTGATTAAAATCAGTTTAAAAAAATCAAATTCCTCACTAGAAAATATATCTGTAGAGAAGGCTTTGAGACATTTAGAGCACGAGGGAGATTATTGTAAGAAATGTTCAAAGTAAAATTAGTAAAATGTAGAATTTTATGATATTCTTTTTTAAATGTTCCGAAAACTGGAGTTTGGCTGCTGAGGCAAAAAGAATATTGTTAATGGCTGGCGTTCTGTGGGGATAAACTGGACTCAGGGTGGAGCTCACTACAGATGCTCTTTAGTCTAATATTCTAATAACATTCAGCAAATATTCCAGCCCTGTGCGGCTCAGCTTGCACTGCAGCTTTATTATAAGCACTAACAATAAGCTTTGTATCCACACAAATGCTGTTTCAGTAAGTGCATCAGCTGTTTTGTCCCTTTTTGTTGCAGATATCACATTAATATTTCTAGATGAATATCCAGCACTCAGCTGGAACACACTTTTCATTTAACTCTCAGGATGTGTTTAAGAGACACGAGGAGCAAAAAACAAATCTGATGTTTATATAGTGAGGTTGGTCGTTTAACCACCAAAACCTTATTTGTAATATAATATAATATAATATAATATAATATAATATAATATAATATAATATAATATAATATATTTAAAATCTATTTTGTTCACACTGGCAGTTGTTTGCTGGAGGATGAAATAGTCAGATTTTATTCAGTAGCTGAAGAATGAACTGTTTGTTGTCTCAAAGTGTCCTGAGTTATTATTGTCACTCATCTTCATCCTCCTCCTCTTCCTCCTCCTCTTCTTCTTCAGCAGTCGGTAAAGCTGCTGTCGGCGAGCCGCTCTCCGTCCCCTTGTTCTCCTTCTTCCACTTCATCCTCCGGTTCTGGAACCAGATCTTGATCTGTCTCTCCGTGAGGCAGAGCGCGTGAGCGATCTCGATCCTCCGCCGCCGCGTGAGGTACCGGTTGAAGTGGAACTCCTTCTCCAGCTCGAGGGTCTGGTGACGCGTGTACGTCTGCCGCCCGCGCCTTCTGTCGGCACCTGCGCGCAGAAGGAGACATTTTGTCAGAGTGAGTCATCCGTTCATGGAGTGAGCATGAAGAGCCTGACAATGTACTGCTTTTGAAAATGATAAGTTCAGCAGAGAAAGAGGAAGTCAGATGGAGTGATGGGGGGAAAAAAATGCGGATTGAAACTCAAAATGATTCCAAATAATTATAACTCAGATTTCTGGACTATGAGATCATTTCAAAAATATCATTCACAGTATTATCACAAAGTTTAAAGTCATCATTTAGTACAAGCAGTGTGCAAATATGCAAATATGGATTTATGTCATCATCTTGGCTGACTCACTGTATATACAGGGTTAAAGTTAAGTTCATAATTAGCTTTAAGAGCCTTTCCTTCCTGTTCTAGCCAAATAAATATAAATAAATATAAATAAACTATAAATAATAAAAGACAGTGATGGTAAATAAAGGTAAAATGTTGAGTTAATTCTGACATAATGAGTTAAAAGTGTGACTGACTGGATCAAAACGAACAGATAATCAAAAGTCTTCTTCCAGCAGTTTGCAGCTGGATCCGGTGTCTGTCCCTCAGCTGGAGATCTGATTTCATCTGCTCCAAATGAACGTGGACGTCCAGTCTGTCTTTTTTTTCCTCATTAAAACATTTTAACTTAAAAGTTTCCAACAGTACACTGAGTATTTATATTGTTTGCTCCTATTTAAGTATTTACAATCTCTACATTTTGCATACAATTCAAATTCAAATTGTTCTTTCATTCAATTTCATTCTCCCAAACTTCTAAATTTACTTCCACGTTTCCTGGCAGGAAGTCATATTGTGTCAGCAGTGAGCTCACTTTTATCAGGAAACATCATCATTAAAGTTCCAGCAGCTTAAAGTTGGCTGCCACAGACTGCTGAAATATTAGAAATATTTGAAAAGTGCTTCATCAACACTAATCTTTACTCACTAATATCTATTTTCATCATGCTGAAATAAATGAATACAATAATGCTGTTTATCTGAGTCATTTCCTCTAAATTTAGCATGCACTGAAAACTTTTTTAAAAAGAAGCCTTTGACTCTTTTTTTTATGACTTGGAGTTACCAAATAAATGAACAAACACTTCTGAATCACGTCTCTGTTCACTAGCCTCAGTCCAAACCTGGTAGCCACTTGTTGCCACCTCCACTTCCTGGCAAACACATTTGACTTGTGGCTTTGTAAACACCATAAAGCAGTTCCTAAATGATGCGGTCAAACTGTGGGTTCAGCTGCTGTCTGTCTGGGCCAGTGTTCAATATTTACCTCACTGTGTTTGGCCTTAAAGGAGATGTACGCAGATTTGAGTCCACTACATAATTAAAGAGGGCAAAATCTGACCCACTGTGTGCGCTGGTGTTCTTCCTGAATAAATAAAACGGGCAGAGAGATGTATAATCTAAAGAAAGACGCTGAGAGTCAACAGACATGTCAGAGCATTTCTGATTTGATTCCAAGATAAAAAAAAATCCATTGTTCCTAGTGTGAAATGTGCTCGAGTCAGTGCTGAGTAAGACCACAGAAACCGTGTTGACCTTCTGTCTTGGCGAGGTCACGCAGCGCCTGAAGGTTAAAGAGAAACTGGGTCACATTTTCACAGCCTCAGAGGTCGTCTGTGGGCCACACAGACGTCTAAAGTCTCTTCCTCTTCCCCTGTGAAGCTGTTTCAATCTCAGCATTTTTGAAATTCTTCCTCAAACTCACAACAAAGGACGTGATTAAGGTGTTGTAAACATTTCTGCTTTTGCTGAGGAATCTGGACTCACAGACTGCAGGTCATCTGAGCAGCAGCAATAAAAAAGCAACGAGCAGCCTGTAAAGAACCAGCCTCAGCTCTGTGGCTCTTTCCGCAGAGCTTTAACGGCATTAGCCGGTGTTTAGTGAAGGCTCCTGACGGTGTGATGGAAGATTTTTCTGTTGGAAAATCCTCACTAGAGCAAGATGTGCGTGCAGATGAGTGCATAAACACAGGAAATACACAGCCGTGTTGGACAATCTGAATTCTGCAGGAACACACTGCAGCAGATAAAACTCATTTCTTCTCCTCATGTTAATCTGAGACCACCTCGTCTCTGCAGCACAGATACATGACATAAATCTCTGCGATGTCATAAATTTTCAGCCTCCGACTGTTTTCTGAAGAGAGAAAATGGCTCGAGTTTGATTTGATATTGATTTCCAAGCCTTCTACAAGCTTTCCATGCAGACGCTGTAGACCCTGCTTGTAATTTGACACTGCAGGAAAGAGCTTTATTACACTCACTGCAGCACTGCTGCACATACTACATGACAAGAGCTGGAGCTACTGCTGAGGACGCCGAGGTCATGTCCTCTGCATTTGGAGTTTTAGCAACCTGGGAGGGGAGGACAAGGGGAGGGCATTTAGAATCTACAGTCCAGATATTAACATGTGGTTTGTATTTTGAAGGCTGATTCATGTGTTTATCTATGAGCAGGTAAATCCGGGCAGTGTGGAGGAGGCGATGAAACAACATTCAGACCTCATGTGGAGAAATAAAAATGTACAGAAATACATGTGTGTGACTAAATACATAAATTATGAAAAGAGGGAGGCGAAGGTATGTGCAGGTGGTGACGTCAGTGTTCACAGAGTTCCCTCTGTGGTGTAAAACAAGATTATTAATGCACTTAACCTGTATTGATGAAGGCTGACTGCGAGTGTGGTGAGTGTGTTTCTGTGTGTGAGACGATGAGCTGCAATAAACTTCAAATAATGTCAGAGGATGATGATAAATGATTGGAAATCTGTGTGTGTCTTTCTCTGACACACACACACACACACACACAATCACAGTTTGTCATATAATAACACTGCGGCACTGTGCAGGCACATTTGATGTATTTCTGGCTGCAGCTCTGCTTTTATTTTCTGATTTCTTCCGCGTCTCTTCTAAACGTTGTCAGAAATTGCAAGGAGTCCATTGGGATGCTCTGCACCCTCAGACTGGAACACATTACCAAAAGTATAAAACCCTTTAAATGATCTGATTTCTTTGAATGATTTTAAATGAGTCTTAAAGGACCTGGAGATAATTTGGGGGTTAATGTGTTGTAATACTGTTTGATTTGTTTGGTGACTTGCTCTCAGTTTGTGCTGCTGCCTGTTTGGCCACGACTGCTCTTGAAAAAGAAATTTTTAATCTCAATGGGACCTTTCCTGGTCAAAGGTTAGCAATTAGAAAAAGAAAAAAAATAGGTTTTAATTATTTATTATCTATTATTTATTTTGACATGACTCTTGTCCTTTTACCTCCATCTGACTAACTTTGCATGCCCTGTTTTTATCTTAGTTTATTTCTTTGTTGTTTATTTATTTAAAGACCTCACAGAGTAAAACTTCAATAAAATATAATAAGAATATGTCTAGATTGCAAAACTATCCTTTGCCCTTTATATAAAGAAAGTACCCAGTATCTGTGACAGGAATATGTTTTTTTTTTTTTTGTGAAGTATTTGAAAGCAGCTGTCTGTAACTTTTCCTTTTTCTCTCTGCTACGCCTCTCCGTGCGCGCGCCACAGTTTATTGAAGACAGCGGTCAGTATGTGTGTGTGACAGAGTGTCAGAAGCGTGGAAGTGTGTGTGACTAACTATGCCTGTGGAAGTATGTGTGTGTGCGTGTGTGTGAGAGAGACGAGACAGAGAGAGAGAGAGAGAATTCATCTCCATTGGTAATATTTTTCTGCTCTCGCGCTGTCGGCTGTGATTTATTCGCGCTCGAGCTCGAGTTGGAATTCTCGGGTAATCAACAACAAGAAGGGACGTACTGTGCTCACACACACACGCACACACGCACGCACGCACGCACACACACGCACTGATAGATAAGAGCACATTTATAAAACAAGTAGTGAGTTAGTGTGTTCATGTGTGTGCACATCGAGCTCGTGCGCCTTCTTTAATAAGCGCGCACGTGTTTGTCTTATTCGGCGGCGTTAACGGCAACATCCGGGACCTCTCTGTCCAATCATCTTCTGAGCCTTGGACTGGAATCGGATCTAAATTAAAATCTATAAATTCATTATACAGGCCGACTGCTTCGACCCCAACACAACCCCTCCTATCCACACACACATTCACACACACCACAGATATAAATACTCCTCTCCGTCTCCTTAGTGTGCGTGTGTTACAGTGATTACGCTTCAAAGAATTTTCCTTCTCTGAAGTAAATAAATACTTTCATAATGCATTTTTTTTTTGTTTTATCACATAGCAGATACGTCGAATTCCTGTCATCAGTCACACACACACACACACACACACGGGCACACACACATAAACTGGGCAGTTGGATTAGAGGATGGTTGTGCTGACGGAAATGAAACCAGGAGGTTTCTGCTAATGAGGAGGGACCTGATTTCTCCAGGAATAATTTTGTGTAGTGTATGCCCTGCAGTCCATGTGTGTGTGTGTGTGTGTGTGTGTGTGTGTGTGTGTGTGTGTGTGAGAGAGAGAGAGAGAGAGAGATAATTAAAAAAATATCTGGCTTTTTTTTAGTTACTGTTTTCCACAATGATTCCAAAGCTTTACGCACATAAATTCATATAAAAACGCCTCTAAAGAACCCGCGAGTCCTTAGGTGTACGAGTTTTCGTGTTTCCTGTGTGTTGCTGTTTTTAGGAGCAACATCTCCTCCACTTTCAGACACATTTTACGCACGAACGCACAGCACATTTCCCCGTTTTTACGCGCTTCTATTCAGCGTTTTAACGCAAACATAAAATCCCTCTTTGTGCCGTGTTTGTGTGTGTGTGTGTTTGTGTTTGTTGTGGTTCGCGGCTCCGTGGATCCGCGTCCATTCAGCATCCAGCCCGCTGCTGTAGCACAATACCGCTTTTACAATCGGGGGAAAGGGCAGGCATTCAGAGATCAAACCCATTTGCTAATTTATAGTGTTTATAGTATTAGCGGATTGTGGTGATAGTACAATAGCACAATGGGCTTTCAGTGAGCCAGCTAGTGCTGAGAGAAAAACACAGAAACTGTCAGGTAAAGAGAGGCTGGGCTGTGCTGGGCCGAGCCGAGCCAAAAACACGGAATATGAGCGATAACTGTGAGAGGAAGAAGACTTTCTCTCTTCACTTTTAAACAGTTTGGGATAAAACTGCAGACACCCCTGCGCTCCACAGTTCCCTTCTTAAACACAATACCACCTAATAAATATTCACCAAGTCTTAAATTATGGTTTTATGGAGGTCACAGAGCCATAAAAGATCTGCAAAGAGAGAGAGAGAGAGGTTGTAAAAAAAAGTGACAGACAGATAGAGAGAGACAGGCATAGTTCAGCCACCGGCAGTGGCCGCTGCGCAACCGGGCCAACAGTTTAAAGAGCGTTTAACGTAATTAACACACACCTCCCTCCCTCTCTCTCTCGCTCTCTCTCTCACACACACACACCACCCAGCCCTGTACTCACCCCCTCTGATCCCAATATCCAACTCTTCCTAGTACAAACACCCCCTCCCTCCAGCTCACCTGTGAGAGGCCTCGCAAATGATCTCATCACATCTCATAACTTCCCATCCTCACCTGAGCTTCTCATCCAGGGGTAAATCGGTAGCCCCTCCTGCCTCTGCTGCTGGTGGTAGTGCTGCTGCTCCGGGATACTCTGCCTCCTGCAGGCCGGCTCAGGGAGCCTCGAGCTCACCGCGCATAACCGAGGCCGACCGGGGAATCTCTCCATAGCGCATCCCTGCAGAGAGGGGCACAGCGGCCCGGCTCCAGACGCGCTGTACGCCCCTCCTGCGAGCATTTCAGCGGGGTTGAAAGGATGCGCGCCGGGTCTAGTAACCCCGCTGCTCCGGTTTAATCCCGGCAGAGACAAACAGAACGATGAGGAAGAGGAGGTGGAGGGAAAGGAGGAGGAGGAGGAAGGAGATAGAGAAGACAGGGAGGGAGGGAAAGGGAGCCCTTCGCTCCCTCTCCCACCGGAGACATGGAGCTGATATCCGCTGGACACGAGGGCGCACGAAGAAGACACGGCAGGAGCAACAGAGGAAGATGGGAAGGGAGAAGTTGGAGAGTCTGTGAAGAGCAGAGCGGAGCAGCTCGCAGCGGTTTGTTGGTATTTGGAAAACAGCGCGTTGGCGAAGTCGAGCGAACTCATAATTTGGCGCCGGTGATTTGTAGGCCCGGGGCGCTTTGATGTCGACTTTTTACGAGGCACCGTGAATTATTGGCGCGGTATTACTGTCTAGATTTACACCAAAAAAAAAAAGTCACCCCACCCCACTCCCTCCTCCTTCCCATTGCTTCGCAAACCACGTGACCTCGGGTCCATGTGATGTCAAGAAGCCCAATGGCCGACGGGGTTTCCCTCCGGATGCAATATCATAATGGAAGAAATTAGCTGCAACACACAGGGAGTGACCGCCACAACACACACACACACACACACACACACACACACACACACACACACACACACACATACAATCTATATTACACATCAATACGCAGCAGCTCGGAACGTGTCCACTAATCACCGAGCGCATGTTGAGCTGAAAAACAAAACGGCTGAGGCTGACAAACATCCAGCTCCAACTTAAATCTTTGCTGTCCTGCTTGCCAGGTTGGAAAACGGGTTAAGTCGTGCGCAAAAAGCGGAAAACGTCATTAGATGTGTTATTGATTGGACCTGGAATGGAATGGCGCTCTTGGCACGTGCGTAAAGTTGCAGGGAAGACTAAAGGATGTGGACCCCTTCCCCTCCCCTCCTCCAAGTTTTCCATGAACGTCGCCGTCTTATCCCAACCCATATAAGAGACCACACGGCAGAACAAAACAAGGCTGCTGTTTGCTCGCAGCTTACAGTGTCACCGCAGGCAGAGTTAATAGATGAAGACGTGTAAACAGTGCAGAGAGAGGACGTTTATGCAAGGAGTCAAACGTGCCAAACACAGAATCATTCCGCAATAACGCCCACAGCGAAAGACTGCAGCAAGAGGCGGCATTCCACTTTAATTCAACCAATAATCAAAACATAAAGAGTTACAGGTTCATATGTTTCACCACTGTGTCGTGTTTCTTGAAATATTGCAGCTATAAGACACCAAACAGAGGTAAACTGAGTGGGTTTGTGTTGAAGAAGTCCGTTATAAATCCCTACATGAAAAGAAAACCGAGAAGAAGCACATTTTATAACTGATGATATGGGTGCCTCTTCAGACCGTTCGAGATGAATCACCTCCTCTTGGAGTTCAGGTCTGCTTAGTTCTGGTTCCTGGCACCGGGAAGAACTCACCTGGCGTGCAGGTGCTCTGCTCCGTGCGTGGTTCCGTGGCCGTGACGTTGACCTTTCCTCGCCAAGCAACACTGAGTTCGTCAAGATAAAACCTCCGCGCTGAGTGGGATGTTTAACAGAGCAAAGAGGAGTTATGCGTGCGTAAAAATGCAGTGATTTGTTTTTGCAACAAGAGAGATCAAATTAAATGATTAGAAAGAGACGAATTGTTTCATAGAACCGCGAGCTCTCGTGCATTTTAAAGGCAATGTTTCGTTTTGTAAACTGAAAAGGCCTGCAAGCAAAGCTTGGACGTGTCATGCGTAAAACCTCTCGGCTTCTCTGTGCCGTGGAGTCATTTAGCTTCTCCAAAGGGCAAGTGTCATGTCCCTGTTGTTAACGCATACATCGGAACCAAAGAGCCCCAAGTATTCCGTGCGTAACGTCACGTGCACGCTCAATTATATTATATTAGATTAGAGATTAGTTTACATTCCACTGAGCAGATGTGACTTTTATGAAATGGAGTCTCCGTTTTGGCTCTGACACAGAGCGGGTTAACACACACTATGTAGTTAACATAACAAACTGATCAACGTGCAACAACAAGATTTAGATTCAACATTAAAGTTCCAGATTCACCAAACCTCCACGTTCATCTGTGCTTGATTTATTCTGTACTCATTTATTTTGATTTGATATGAATTTATGAGAGCGTGTCACATAGAGTAATATACACAAAGGCAGGTTTTACCTAATCTAGTATTCATGTCTTTCATAATCTAGTTTTAATTCCCTTGATATTATTTTATAATCATGTGCTGCAAATTCAAACTGTGTTTAATCAAATTAGTGCAAACTACCCGAGTCAGACAACTTGTGGACAACTTGAGGTATGATCCCTGCATAGGAAGGCTAGTTTCAGAGTCATATAGCTGACATGTCGTGTGATGTATGAGGGGTCAGACAGCAAATTCTTGTCCTTTGACACAGAACAACTAGACTAACCACCAACTCTTAGAAATTTGGATACTTCTAATATATATTTTTAAAACTATTCTATATATAATTGAGTTGTTGTTTCTTGACAAGGGTTGGGGGACAACTGGGAAAAAAGTCCAGTACTGTCTCGTTCTATCCCAGACACAGTTTGACATGTTAGATTAAATTCTTGTCCATTAACCAAAGCACAAAAATTGGAGTTGAAGGGTCACTCTAAGAATATTACCAATATAAGCTCACAAGTCATCATCACAGGTTCACATCGAGTTAAAAAAAAAAAAAAAAAAAAAAACTTGGCTCAAACTGAGAACCAAACTGTCCAAAAGGACATGCTGTGCGTCACTGCTTTGAATTTTGAAGTACAAAACTACACAAATACATTTTCCTTGAAGCTGAGCGAGTCCATTAGTATTTATCTCCTTATATATCCGTTTGTTAAAACGTGAATTCAGCCACGGTGGAAACGTCTACAGCAGCATTAGAACTGCGACCGAAGTGCATTATTGTGATAAATAAACGCCATACCGTCAGAAAGAATGCGCATTTTACCCGCTGCCTGTTTGATTATTTTCATTTAGGGCGTATGTGAAGCCTGTAACCACTCTCTGAATGACCCTTACACCCAAACCCCCCAAAGCTGTCTCGCTTAAACCCTGTAAAACCTGTTATTTGGTGCCGTGATGACACTGGGGATTCCCCATAAGTCCAAGCTGAAGTCCAGTTCATGAAGATATATATGTGTGCATGTGTAAATATGAACGCTCGGTGTGTTTGATCTTCCCATATGGAAACAATCCGACCTCAAGTCGTCATCGTGATGATGATGGAAGGCAGTGTAATGGTGAATATAGAGGCCTGTAATAATGTAAGTGGAGGTGGAGGACCAGGCCATAAATAACGTGATGTTTGGATAGGATGTGGATTATGTACGTGTGTATAAGTGTATGTGTGCGTGTGGGTGTGAGGGGGGCGGCGTCTGTTGTTTTAAGTGGAGATTTCCGAGTCGAGGCTTAAATGTTTGGCCTCGTGAACTGAACGGTTTTATCAGTCTGGGTCCTGACAGAGTGTCCAGAGAGGAGAGAGGGATGGAGGAAGGGAGTGAGAGAAGGACTGAAGGAAAGGAAAGAAAAGAAAAGGAAAGGAAAGGAAATAGGGAACTTCTCTAATATTTCTTCTTCTTTTCCCCCTATTTTGATGATATATTATTGATTATTGTCATTAAATCCATAACGCCACATGTTTCTCACATTTTTTTTCTCGTTTTTATTTTTATGAATGTTCTCTTTTTTAAATCTGCACTGTGCGCATGCTTTTTACCCAAAAAGAGAAAAAAAGGAAGACAACATAAAACAAACACCATCGATCAAAAAACGAACTAAAACGACAATTAGAGTGTGTAAAAAAGAGACCCGACCTACTAAAACGGCATAAATAGGCAGTTTCATGTTGTTGGAAATTTCATTAATTGCTACGTCATCATCATCATCATCGTCATCATCATCATCATCAATCATTGCCATAACAACAACAACAACATAGAAGTGAGAAGTACAGTAAAAAGTGCACCATCATCATCATTTTAACTTAAAAACTATACAGCTGCCAAAGATAAAATTGTTAATGATAAACTTCTAACAATATAGAAATGTTTCCACGATAATTGTTCCACAAAGAAAGGAAGCTATCATTTTT
This sequence comes from Nibea coibor, assembly GCA_023373845.1. NCBI lineage: Eukaryota > Metazoa > Chordata > Actinopteri > Sciaenidae > Nibea > Nibea coibor. The sequence goes on along the minus strand of CM041727.1, from coordinate 17,961,481 downwards.
CTTTCTTTTTTTTTTTTAAACACTAGAGTAGACTATGTTTGTTTGAGTTGGATTGATCCACCCCCCCTGCCCAATCAATTTTATGTATTTTATTTTTTAAAAGTTCACTTTCTTGCTTCATTGCGTCTTTTTTTTTCTTTCCCGCGCTTTGTACAGTCAGCAGACAGAGGCGCGAGGCCCCTCCAAGTCCGTCCAGCTCGCCAGTCGCCATTTTGAAAACTCAAAGTTCCCTTTTCCATCGATTGAATCGTGGAGACAGCGGGGCAGTCCAATGGCCTAAGACAAAAAAACAGCACCCCAGAACCCACCCTCACCCTCCCTCACCCCTTCTTACAGCCTCCTCGTCCCCCATCTCTCCTCCGTCCCCCACCCTCCATTTTCACCGCTTTTCTACCCTAAATTTGCTTGTGGGTTTTCTCGCAGCAATCCTCATTGGTAGAGGCCTGTGACCCCGCCGTGCCCGCCACCGAGCTTCCTCCTCCGCCACCACCACCTTCTCCGTCACCTCCTCCTCCACCTCCACTCGTGCCTCCGTCCCGCAGCTCCTTCTCCCTCCTCTCCCTCTCCACCGCTTCCTGCTCGCTCTTGCTGCTGGGGAACTTGTCCTTGTTGTTCTCCTTCTTCCACTTCATCCTCCGGTTCTGGAACCAGATCTTCACCTGCCGCTCAGTCAGCGCCAGCGCGTGCGACACCTCGATGCGGCGTTTCCGGGTCAGGTAGGGGTTGAACAGGAACTCCTTCTCCAGCTCCAGGGTCTGGTAACGGCTGTAGGTCTGCCGGCCCCGCCTCCTGCCAGCAGCTACTGGGGAGAGGTGGTGAGGTGGGTGAGGAGAGGGGAGAGGAATGGGAGAGGGGGAGACATTATTAGAGGCAAAACTACGCTGTAACATCGTTATCACCGCCTTCTACGTTAGACCCTTATATAAAATCAAACAAACCCATAGAGCCCATTATGCTCGGTCTAACAGACTGCGTCATAAAAAAAATGATTCAATTCATTTAAAAAGTGGAAGAAGGGTGATTTTCCTTATTATTTTTCACAGCACTGTAAGAACACATCAAATATATCAGATATTCACTGAAGAATCACAAGCAGTCAAAAATATTTGAAAATGTCAAATATGACCTAAAGAGGCCAAGTGACATCTTAATAAGACATTCCAAAAATCCTCATTTTATGAACATTAGACTGGAAACAAAAGAATATAATACATACACGAGACAATAATCAACTTATCAATAACTGTTTAATTAGTCTTCTAATCATTTCAAAATGTATTTTTAAGACAAGTAATGGCAATATGACTTAAAGTAGGAAAATTGAACTCTGAAACCTGTTTGAGTTTTGGTTGAGGTGAGTTGGTTTACTTAGGAGGACGTACGTTTGTGATCGGTCACACGGAATACTAATGAGTCCTGTGTGTTGTCTGGTTGAGTTCACATGGTCAACATTTGCCTTTTTTGAATGTTTCCAGAACATTGTGCTCCCAAATAAACAAATACACTATACGCTGTAAAACACAATGTGCACGCAGAAGAAGACCACATTTTGTAACTTCAGTGCATGTGATGTAAAATCATGTGATCCTCATGTGTCTTTAATGTCCAGGGGTCTCATAAAACACACGCCCTCTCTCTCTCTCAAACACACACACACACACATCTCTTACTACTGCTCCTCAAACATGAGTCCAAGGACAGAAACACTCATAAACTGCAGTCACCATTAAAAAGGTAACTCTTATATAACAGACTAATCTACCGAGCACTCTCCGAAGCCCGCATAAATATTTGATGCTATAAATACGTTTAAAGGGGAAAAAAGGACCCGCACAGCAACGAGCAGAACACAGATACAGAGCTGCCTCTATAATGACGAACAAAGACTTTTAATTAAAAACATATTATTATATTATGAACATATCATTATTTCCAAACCAACAGGTAATCATTTACTCTGTCCCCCTCCCCTCTGTCTCTTCCTCTTTCTTTTTATTTCCGCAGCTTTGAAAGCAGCGCAGCTCTTCCTGCCGGCGCACAGACGCAATATAAAAATCATAAATACTAAATAAAAGCACAAGAGGTCACAAGTTTGTGCACACACGCTGCTGGACACGCATGGGAGAGAGAAGGGAGAGAGGAGACAAAATATTTGATTTTGAATATTTCATACACGCTCACTCCAAACTGGTTGTTACTGTAATTATAAAAACTTCAGATATCATAATTTCCAACCTGTGTGGCAGCTCTGAAATATATAAACACCCTTAAAATGAGTTGTTATTAAAATAGGATTGATGCTCTCAGCGCTGCTAATAAACTACAAGTTATTTGAGTATAAAGAGCGAATTAAACCGTGAAAGCCTGGCAGCAAACCTCCGGACGGTTTATACATACAGAACATTTGTGTAAGTGATTATATTTCCATAAAGCTGTTTGTCTTCCTCTTTGATTGTTCCATAAAAAGGAGCTGTGCGCCAAAATATGCCCGTGACAATAAAGCTCTGCTGCTGAACTGAAGGCAAATTCTAGCCAGTCACAAGAGCACGAAGAAGAGAGAGAATTCAAATATTTCTGTTGAATTAAAGAAAAAAAAAACTCTGATTATTTATTATATTATAATTTGCCTTATTTGTGACAAAACGTCTGCAGACTTTTTTCTGCATGGTCTGAGCGCGCACACACATACACACTCATACGCGCACACACACACACACACACACACACTCCTTTCAGGACAATAAAGTTTGTGGATCACATTAAGGAAGAGGACAATGACTTTGATGGAAGCGCGTTCACTGCTCTAATCACACACAAGTCTTATATCCTCTATCTTGTCCGATCACATTATAGAAGGCCTGCAGGTTACTCCTGAAAAATATCTTCAATATCCACCATTGGATAGCCTCCACCAACTCCAACCAAACTCCAGCAGAATTCTTTCTATACTGTTAAGACAGTGCTCTCTCTGCCTCGCATGGTCTCATCCCTGCATCACAGTGTGTGTGTGTTTGTGACTGTGTGTGGGCACAGAGCTGCTTTTTATGGTAAAACAGCAGCAGCAGAAGAAGATGAAGACAAGGGAGTCTTTATGGAAATGTAGGAACTTGTAAGTGATGTAAATGTCTTGTATGTGTTATTTGTCACAGGGCTGGCGCCGTGATTTCGTGCTATAGGGACTGAAGGGAAGTAGGCGCCACATTCACTGCTGTCACCAGTCATGAATTAAGGGAAATGAGAAACACTTTCCTGGATAAAATGACAGCACCGTCGCTTTGATCTGAACACTGCAACATGCATGGGGGAATTGAACCCCCAACCCCTGGCTGCGTCAGTACAGTGCACACTAAACACCTTCCACTAACAGCTGTAGGGGATCAGATATCTGCTTTTTGACGTATAAATCCTCAAATTTGTTGTATTTATTTGACATTTTCCTGCTGAAGGATTACACGCTCTTTAACGGCCCGAGAAAATGATACAAGCTTTGGGATTATGAAACATTTTAAAGAGCCATTACATATGAAACCTTTACAAAGCCAATTAAATAACCCTAAACAAATGCATGGCAGTTGGCAGTTGACATTTTGGAGGAGGGAGGAAACGAGGTTTGCCCTCCACAACAGATGCCAATGAGAGCCGAGGCAAAAGACACTAATATCATTATATACACATACATTCATTCTTCGACCTAATCAGACTTGACGCTTCTTTTTTTTCATTTGAAAGTCGTACAGAGAATATGATTTCTAACCACAGTGGTCAAAGTCGTAAAACGGCTCATATTCACGAGTTTAGAATCAAACTCGGATATTAAACCTCCAGCTTGAGGGCTCAGGAGTATTTCAAGACTTATTCAGTGGGCAAGAGCCTCCATCGGTGCTGGGGTTATAACATAAAAAAAGATGTGGAGGTGTGGAGGAGGTGATATCCCTCTTTATAACACAAATTATGAAATGTACCCCCTCGTTAGAGCGGGGGAATTCTAGAGGTAAACGGGGGAGGATGACCGCCCTCCGCCGCTGCGCTCCATCCTCCCGTTTCACCCACAAAAGAGCGTCCGCCTTTTTTTTTCTGCTATTATAACTAATAAATCCTCACAACGGAGCAACCATAATATCCCATCAAACCGTGCACGGGCCGTAACTGCGTGCGTACAAAGCATTCTCGGACACGATCGGCACGGCTCGACACGCCTGATTTCCTGTTTTGACTCGACTTTTCGGCCCCCGGATGATCAGAGCTGACTGCTCCCGATCCGGCACGCCGTTAAAAGCCCCAAAGTATACTGTCTGAAAACTATTAATCATGAGGCTAATCACTGCCGAAGAAGGTCTGAACCTTTCAAGAAGTTGGTTGTTCTTTTTGTTGTTGTTGTGCTTTTTTTGCAGCCCCCGCGTTTGAGTGTTTTAAAAGCTGGGAATGATTTGAAAAGCTGTTACGCACACAGGGGAGCAGGGCCAGACGAGTGCGAGGAAAATATAAGAGAAGCGTAAGAGATGTAAATTATGACAATTTACAGGCCGAGCAAACAGGAAATCTTCAATAGAGACACGCGCACAGAGGAAACACTGCGGGGAAAGTGTTCACAGTCTTATAAAAACGTGCCGAAACGTGAATTAGCTCCTGATATTACTGTTGTCTGGAGCAGGTGGGTGAAATGTTGGGATGGAAAGGAAGCAGCTCGAGGTGAAACCAGACCTCTGTTGGTTGTTGTTGTTTATTATTTTTCTATTTTATGACCATAATCATGAAGCCACAAAAGTACCTGTACAGGCTATAACCCGTCTGCAGCCCCACTTTAAAAAATACAACCGAGAACAGGAGCAATAAACTCACTCACTCACTCACTCACTCACTCTCTCTCTTATTCTCTAACACACACGCGCGCGCGCGCACACACACACAAATGCGCACGTGCACACACGCGCGCACAAACACATGCACACATGCATGCGCGTACATATGCACGCCCACACACAACAGCACAGCTCAAGAAATATGGGCTCAAACAAAATAGGCTACTATACTGTACATGTCAATCCATTCTCTCTCTCTCTCTCTCTCTCTCTCTCTCTCTCTCTAACTCTATGTCTCTCTGACATAAAAATGCCTTCTTGCATAATCAGTCTTTTTGTGGTTTAAAGCCATCAATTATAAACTCCACTTCCCCACACTGCAAATAATTTATTTTTTCTTTTAAAAATCGCATTCTTTTAAGATTTATCATCATATTCACAGGCTGTGCGTGCCACAAACACACACACGCACGCAGGCACACACGCACGAACACACACAGGCAACACACTCAAGACACAAAAGCAAACCCGGCTCAGACGTGAACCACACGTACGTTACTTGTGGAGGTGATTTTGGTGTTTGAGTGAGCGGATCAGACAGGCCTCGTGTGTGTGTGGATCACACACGCTGTGGTGATGCTAAAAAATACTGTTTTATCCTACACACACACACACACACATACACACACATGCTCCCCCCCTCGCTTCGACCCTGTGGGGAAGTGGCCACCGTGTAGCCAAATAATCCCAGAGACCACAGGCAAGGCAGTAAAAAGCAAAAAAAAAAAAAAAAAAGGCAGTAAAAGTTTAACCCGGGTCAGAGCTGCGTGTCTAAAATGGGTCTGCGGATGGAAACAACTACCTCCACCAACTCTTTCCCATCTGCTCCATGCAGGGGAGTCTCGGGTTTTTTGGAGGGGGTTTCACATGGAGAGGTCTCTGAGCTTCAGGTCTCTTCTCCCCCTCCTCCACCATCTCCCACGATCGCTTTATTTTTGACCGCTTTCCCCCTTCTCCCTCTGAGCTTCAACCCCCGACTCCATTCTCCCACTATATGGCCGGGGTAATTAAACCCTAAAGTCATTCACAAGTTTTGGTGCTGCCAGTAAAACCATAAACGTGCTTTTGTCCCTCGCTTTGAACGCAGGAAGCTCTAATTGCTCCTCTTAAGCTGCTGCTTTTAAAAACACTTTTCCAACTTTCCCCCTCTGTTTCCTCCACCCCGTGTGTGCTACATTTGCTGTCCTCCCCTCCTGGAGCAGCAGCAGCTTTGCTCCAAACATGGGCACTCACCTCTTGGGAGGGACGGATCGGCTTTGAACAAGGCAAAAGATTAAAAAGAAAAGAAGTAAAGTGTAGCCAGTCTCCGTTTCCTCACCTTGCGGCCTCATCCAAGGGAACAGCTGCGTCGGTGAGGGGCTCTGCTCGGTTCCCTCCGCGTCCTCGCCGCTGAGCCCCGGCGCGCCTCCAAGCTTACAGTCGCTGTACTGGACCAGATCCGCGTCCTGGGCCCCAAAAAGCGTCTGCCTCTGCAGGGCGTCGTATCCGTAGAAGTTGCCCGGCTCGCCGTGGCATGTGACCGCGCAGGGGCTCTGCTGGTACGGGTTACTTGGCAGCGTAGAAGCGCTGTGGTGGTAGAAGTCCTGGATCTGCGGAGCGTGCTGGAAGGTGGCGCCGGAGCCCGGGCCGTACACCACGGTGGGCCGGCTACCGGCCAGGTCCTGCGCGAAACCGCACTCGTAGTAGTTCGGACGTAACGAGTCCCCGCTTTTATATTTGGAGAAGAGCGAGTTGACGAAATATGAACTCATCTTTTGTGTTGTTGTTGTTTTTATTGTTGTTTCAGTTTGTGTTCGGCTCGGCGGAGTCAGAGAGGGACTGAAGGAAGCGACCGGCGGCTTTCAGTTGTGTTTTCTTTTTTTTCTGCTTCTGTCGTGCGGTTTGAGGCAGAGAAACACCGACACACACACACAGACCGAGGGGAGGGAGAGAGAGAGAGAGTGAGGCAGGTCTGCCGCCGGTGTCGGTGACCGTTGTTGTGGTGTTTCCCCCTCACGGCCACAACAGACGAGCGGTGTGAGTAACGGTAACGGCAGCCAGCCAGAGCAGTAAGAGCCACAACAACCACAGCGGCAACAATAACAACAATCACACCGATTCCATAAAATCTCCAGCGAAGAAGAAGAAAAAGAAGAGGAAGGAGAAGAAGAGGGAGAAGTAGAGGAGGAAGGGCTCGTGCGCATCACAATTCCGGTGTTAGCGCTGTAAGCGGGAGCCCTGTCGCGCTCTCAAACGGGTTTTCCGTGATTTACTCCTCTGCAAATGAGTTGTTTCATATTTTTTCTCCCTCCCTCTCTCTCTCTCTCTCTCGCTCTCTCTCTCTCTCTCTCTCTGGCTCGCTCTCGCGCGCACTCTCTCCCTCTCTTTCTCTCTCGCTCTCCTCCTGGCCCCGGTGTGTGTGTGTGTGTGTGTCGGTTTCAGGGATAATTTGCATCTATTATCAGCTCTTCATCCCATTGGCTTTTCCACGCACATAGACACACAAGCACGAGCGCGCGCGCACACAAACACACACACATAGAGAGTCTATTATACACTTTTTTTTGCCTCCTGTTTTTTGCGCCTCTACCCGCACGCGCCTCTAAGCCTTAGATGATAGTCTCCCGGCTCCAGGAGCTCCGCGCGCCTGAGATAATGCAAAGGGAGTGAGAGAATGAAGAAAGCGAGAAAGAAGAAGAAGAAGAAGAAGAAGAAGAAGAAGAAGAAGAAGAAGAAGAAGAAGAAGAAGAAGGGGAGGAGAGATGGGGAGAGAATAGGTGCAGCATCAAGACAGAAAGGAGGAGGATGATGGGGATGAGGGAAGGGGCGGGGGCGGGGGGGTTAATGAGAATTCTGCCGCTTTGCATCTGATCAAAAGCACACGCACACACGCGCGCGCGCACACACTACTCTTCCAACCAACCAACCAAAAGAAGAAGAGATGGATTTTTCTCCCCCCTATACTTTGAAGCTGAGATTGGGTCGGGTGGAGGTGGTGGTGCGTGGTGGGGTTGATGGTGTTGCATCGCTGAGAGCGTCTCTATCATTAATTGCTCTTTCTCATTTCTCCTCTTGAACCCTTAAAGGGGAGCGCGTGGCTGCTGCTGCTGCTGCTGCTGCATGGGAGCGAGGTGAATGAGGCCCGAAAATGTCAGGCAGCCTGGTGGAGAGAGGTTAACACAGACTGAGGAGTGAGGGGAGAGAGGGAGAGTGGAGGGGTAGCGTGCTTCCTAATTGCTATTGGTTTTAACAAGTACGAGCCTATAAATGTAATTGAGGTTTTAAAACCAGTTGTCGGAGCCTTTTTCTTGTCTTCCACTCCCAGCCTGACTGCTGCTGCTGCTGCTCCTGATCGGGAGAGCTCCGGGGCCCCTTGGACGCACGCTTCCTGATCATCGTATACTTTTATAAATATGATCTCCATAAACATGTGAGGAGGACTGGGGAGGGTAATAGAGTAGGAGAAAGTGGCTGTAAACGCTTTAACAAACTATAAAGCTCCATAAAGCGGAGGGGCAGTGTTTGCTTGTTTACGTCCTCGCAGCAGAGAAACAAAAAGAGGGCTTTTTACGACGCGCCCTTTGCGCGACCGGAGGCCGTAAACGCCTCATCCTTTGCCCGGGATTTAATTGTTATTTTCGCCGTGGTTTTCCATAAGGCCGTGGTCCTTCCTGTCCTGTCTGGGTGTAAAGGTGGAGGTGGGAGGTGGTGTAGATAGGAGGGTTTTTTTTTTCTAACGAGGGATAAGTTGTGGAAAAGGTTAAGCTCGGCCTTGTACAACAGCCGGGGCTCGTAAAAAGTAAGATGGCCTAAAGTGCAGCGATTAGCCTCAAGTGTGGAGTCACCGCTGCTTCATCTTAGAGTTGGCTGCAGTCAGATATGATGGAGGTGTGTGCAGGTACCGCAGATTCCGGTGATATTATTTAGTTTTGGAGCTCTCGTCTGTGCGTCCGTTGCTCGCCCACAGCAGTCAAATAAAAACGTCATTGCCCGAATTCAATTTATTAAGATTATACAGCTGTGACACAAGAGGCCCAAACGTTGCCAGCGCGCGGCTGAATTACACAGTGTGTTGAGGTAAATCAGCTGATTGTGCGCGTGACTTTCTGAAGAAGTAATTGCCGCAGTATTTTCCCAATTTATTACCCAGAATATGATCTTATTGAAACTTCACCGCGCCGTGTTTTACACTTCCAATAAAGCCTTTGCTTATGAGATCTGTTGGTGAGAAAGCCACCGAGCGAGTGTCCACGCGTCTCACGCAGTAGAAGCCACGCAAGCTACCTAATTGGGTTAGAGACGCTGTAAACAACTCACCGCAAAGTATCTGGAGCAGAAACTGGATATCAGTCCTGGTGCGTTTTTACGCGTGCACACGAATGAAACCGTCTTGACGGGAGAGCACACTGCACATATGGATACAGATTTTATTCACATTTTACCAGAGGAAAAACATTTCTTCAGCGAGTACACAAGCATGTGCAGCCCCCACGCACCTATATATGCCTGCATATAGAGCAGGACATGTGTAAGGTGCGTCCTTGGTGTTGATTTTAAGCACACACCCACACAAATAATTCAGAAATAAACATTTCCTGGCAGACTATATCCTGCACGCCTATGGGTTAATATTTTCCAAGGCCTCAACCCTTCCTCTTCATCCCCCTGCACGCTGTCAAAACGAGCTGAAGCCTCTTCACATGTCTGGATGTTCTAAAGCAAAGTCAAAAAGTCCTAATCACCTCAATTCTTCTTTAAAATGCCCTCTTTAAAATACATTAAGAGGAGGAATACGGCAAGTTTCACCCCTCACGGGTGCTACAGGAGCTCGTGTCTGTGCGTGTCTTCCATAAAGGACAGCAGGGCCTCAGGCGAAGCTGGGTTTTATCGGTGGAGCAAGAGCGCCATCAAGCGCTCGATGACTGTAAAGCCAGGCACAGAGGGTGGGGATGAAAGCAGGCCTGTAATGCGGCTTTATGGTTGTATTAAGTGCGCACATAAAGCTACATAAGCTGCTTTAAAATCAAAGTGCGTGTTGTAATTGGAGGCCAGATGTGATGGTTGATTTGGGATTTGTGGGAGAAAAAAAGGGAAGTGAAGACAGAGCGGAAGTACAAAGGAAGAAGACTCCTGATGACACGCTCTGTAATGACTTTATACGTTTGATTCACATTGTTAGACACTCAGATGTGAAGTGCACTTTAAATATTATAATGAAATGCAAAAATAATTTCACTTCTTTTCGTTTCTTTTATAATTTCGTCTCAAACAGACACGAAGCTAAAGATCGTGGTTACAGAGGTCAGTCAGCGTAAATATGAACTCTGTACAAAGCTTTTTCAATCATTCTGTCGACATGAGCACAATTCTCGCGAGATATCTTCACTGTGATTTTTTAAAAAAATTTAAAGCTTTTTTGTTTTATTTTACTATTTTTTATTTATTTTCTATTACATTGATACTTCAACTTTTAAATAACAGGAAATACCCATCACCCCCAACACCTGTGATATAACATTATATTAATTCATTACAATTGTACAATTATTTGATAGCTTATATTTACATTACATTATTTATATAATTTATTACATAAATTCCATACTGAATAACAAATATATTATATTATTATTATATTATATGGTTTATATTTATTTATTTATTTATGTTGCGTGTTAGAATTATCTCTGTATTACCTAAATTTAAAGTAATTACTAAAAGCCATATTAAAATTAGTCATAAAGTGTTAAACAATAAATGAATAAAATAAAGTGAAAAGTGAAACGTCAGTGCAGTGAAGTCCAGTTCACACAAACCCGTTTTATTACCACAGATGATCGTAGCTTTTATGTTTGAGGGACCTGGTGTGTGTGTGTGTGTGTGTGTGTGTGTGTGTGTGTAGGTTCCTAAATTACCGGCTGTAAACAGACTGTAAAAGCGGTTGTTACCATTATCTGAAGAGACTGCAGCCCAGATCGTCAGTTTCACCCCCGTGTGGAAATGTGAGCTGTGTGAGGCTTTCACGGCGGTGAGAGAGCTTCCACAATAACAGGCCTAATAATGACAACTCGTGTAATCCCGCTTTAACCCGCTAAACCCTGCAGACAGCCGCTCTGGAGTAAAAAAAAAAAAAAAAAAAAACATTTGGAGCTTCCTCTGTGTGTGAAGGTTCAACATCACGTAAACATTTCTCTACTGCTGACCCCCCTTCCCCCTACCCCCTCCCGCTGCGCAGTCCCAAGCCCGGGCCCCGCCGTGCCCTTTAGGCCGGAAAAGAAGCATGAGAGACGGCCACAGCACACCCTGTCAGTCGGGGCTGTTTTTTTCTTTCTTTGGAGGGGGGTTCATGTCTACAGCTGTAAGGATGCATCTGAGTGGGACAAAGGGAGGTCGGACTGGAGACAACGTAGAGCCAAACGGCTAGAAAACCATAAAACTCCCAAAGCTGAAAAGAAAAGGAGGAGGAGGAGGAGGAGGAGGAAGGAGTCTCATCCTCTCTGTTACAATACAAAAGTAGCACAGACTCCAGTGAGGAAAACACTGAGTTTTCACCTCTGAACGTGGGTTTTTGCTGCGTGTTCGGGCCTCTCCGTCTCTCCGCAGGCTCTCTCACATCTGGAAGAACACTAATATTTGTCTATCAGTCCCATAAGCTCCAAATAAATTGGGATTTGAAACTTTTCCTCTAATATTTCCTCTCTCTGTGTGTCTTTCCTCACCCCCCTCCTTCTCTTTCTTTCGGCGTGTTTGCTTTACAGCCGTTTAGTTCTTAACCTTCAGAAATTTATACGCTATAAACTTTTATTGCCGTCATATCCTTTTATTGCGCCGCACCGCATTGAATCCTCTTTCTCTCTCTCCTCTCTTCTTCTTTTCCGTCTTCCTCTTTGCTGTTCTTTTTTCTTTTTCTTTTCTTTTCTTTTTTTTTTTTTTTTTTACGACAGTCGGCGGCGGCGGCTTCTTCCAACACGCACGCATCCGCTCCCGCATCCCTCATCACCCCCTCCTGCTCTTTTTTTTTTTTTTTTACCCGTGAGCTCAGGAGACCCCCGGTGCGTGCAGCACATCCTGCTAATCTCGTGCTGTTTGTTTCCGTGTTTGAAAAATAGGAAGTGTGCAAAACAACTGACGTGAGAAGAAGAAGAAGAGGAGGAGAGAGAAAGAAGAGAGAGAGCTGCTGGTGTTTTATTGGCCCGAAGGGGGAGAAATACTATCAGATCTTTTTTTTTTCTTTTTTTCTAAGCAAGGTAAAATAAATGAAACAAACCCTGACGGCCTGCTCTGCTCTGCTCTGACCGGCGGAGTCCACTTGTGGTTTTACAATTACAGAAGAAATAAATGCATGGAAGCCTCATCTTTCCTGCGAAGCTCCACCGGGCGACTCGCTGCAAGAAATCAAACCCGCTCGGAGATTTGTGGCTTTGAAACAACTGCTGTGAATGCAGATGGATGTGAATCATTTGGAAGAAACGGAGCGATGGTGCTGTCTGTGTGTGTGCCGCTGCTTTAACCGTTTGTAAAGGAATGGGCCAACAGGGGCCAACTGCACGGACCGCAAACAGATAATATGAGCGCGAGTCTGCTGCAGGATGACATCTTCATGTCACAGCGTTAGTTATTGGTTACTTTTAGGTTTCATTGCAATTCCATTTATTTCTTCTTCTTCTTTTTCTTCTTCTTCTTCTTCTTCTTCTTCTTCTCTGACTTGGTGTTATTATCGGTTTTCGTGGATTTTTAATACTTGTTTTTATTTGTTATTGCACTTAAAATCAGTCCTCATGATTACAAACAGCTCGAGTTATTCTAAAATAATATGAAGTATTTAAGCATACATATGCATTTATAAATAAAATATATTATAAAGTTTCCCCATGCATTACTTTACTTTTTTTACTTTATTTACTTACTTAATTATTTTTATTTTAGTATTTTCCCCTTTATTTTATTTTATTTAATTTTGGTTTGTTTTATTTTATTTTATTTTATTTTATTTTATTTGATTTTATTTTATTTTATGGGTGATGAGTCAAACGTTGCTTGACCAACAAAGAAAATAGATTCATAAATAAATGTGTAAATACTTTGATGACTGATTGGAAAACTTTATAATTGATTATATTCTTTAACGCGTCATTCATATTATTTTATAACACAGCTTTCAACCACGTCTGAAACCGTCTACCCATGATGCACTTTGGGTGAACTGTTTTGAACTCTTGTTGGGTTATCTATGAGCAGAAACATCTGTCACGTGCACATTTGGATGACAACTGTATTTTCGTGTGTTATGACATAAAGGGCTTAACACATACGCGCGCGCGCGCACACACACACATATAAATATATATAATTTGACGTCACTTTTCTCTGCCCCTCTGCGCCACGTGCACACACTGTTATTATATCTGATGTTATTATTATTATTATTATTTTCTCTGCCCACTCAGAGTTCAGCTGTAACACGTGCAGAGCAGCAAGCAGCATTTTGGCTCACCGTCCAACTTTAATGAGTCCAGAATGGCTGATGTGATCTGATCCATACAGCCGTTTGTATCAGTGGGACCATAACTCTCTTTGAGAGAATTTATGAATATGAATGATATTCTCTGCTGCTTGATGAATTATAGAAGCTGTGCGGTGTAAAACAGCTCATTCAGTGTGGGGGACAGGGGAGAGCTGCTCTGGGCCTGCTGGGCTCTAACATCCACCCAGAGTGTGTCAGCGCAGCCGCTTATTATCTGTAGACTCTGTTTTAATATGAGAGGATAAAGTGAAGACATATTGGATTGGCCACGTTCGCCCCGACTTGAAATATGAATTTTGCCAGCAGCAGCACGTGGTTTGTCTTGTGCAGCCCATTTAGTTTCAGAAAATATCACTGAAATGATGAGGCCTGCACCTACTTTAGCCGCACAGCTAAATCACCGCACAATGAGCCAATCTGGATTTTTCCATTGCCTCACAGTTGGGATATATTACAGAGAAAGGGAAGATGGGAGTTTGAGGTGGGGGTGGGTGGGGCTGTGGGATGCAGTGGGTTGTGTGTTTGGGTGACAATTTCAGCAACATAGCCCCCCTCTAACAACTGACTCCAGACCAGTGACATGCACGCTGCAGAAAGTTTATGAGAAACAGACTGAGGAGACATTTTCTGCTGATCCAGGTTTCTGTTGGTGCCCAGATCCAGATCAGACTCTATTACAGAGCTTAATTAGACAGTGACATTAGATTTATACAGTATATAATACATATATCTGTCTCATTACTGCATGTATAGATCAGGAAAATATGGCTAAGCAGCAAACTCCAGACTGACTCCAGATGAGACAGATGAACACGTTTCTGCCGTTGTGAAACTTTGGCTTATTTGTATGCATGAACATGACAATAATTTGTCACAAATGTTAGTTCTATTCTATTTACTAAGTAATCTTTCCACATGAGTGCATATAAAAGGCTGTGTTTGTATCAGTCTTCTTGTGTGTAGAAGTACTGCTGCCTCTCATTTTAACCATGAGGCGAGCTGTGCTGCTCCTGGTTCTGCCCTCTCCTTCAGATGAGGCCATGATGTCTCCCTGGTGTTTCCGAGCCTCCACAACTGAAAGTCATCCTTGTATTAACCTGATGTGAGTGTGTGTTGTGGTGTGAGGATTCCTGCACGCTGCATTCTCTTAGATTTACTGTGCCATGTGTCAAACCCTCCACCCTTCCCCACACACACACACACACACAGAGGTGGGCAGCTTGCAGTTGCTGTCGTTCCCTGGGACAGCAGGCTGAGGCTGGAGGGAGGCCTGCAGCAGAGTGCAGCTTCTGGATTTAATGAAGCTCCGACCCTGCTAGACCTCAGAGAAGTATCACAATCATCCGCCGTCGAGTCCACAGATGGTTTATGGGATTGCTTTGTTGGGGCCCGAGCCTAAAGCTGCTTAAATCCTGAGGCCTCATTGGTTGGGCCCAGCGGTGCAGGGTGAAGCAGAGAAGCTGTGCTGAGACTTTGTTCACCATCACATTTCTTTCTTTACACTGGGGCTGTTTACACTGCTTTCACTGCCTGACACCACTGCTACACACACACTGACTGAGACATCATGTTACAGTCTATTCTAGCATTTAGCACATAAACATTTGTTACACATCAACACGCTCCATCATCATCATAAACTATTATTTTATATCTTCATTGCTGTATTTGCCAAGAGTCATAACTTATCCTTACATTTTCCTGTTTCCTGTTATATATTTATAACAGTGTATAAACAGTTAATAAATTGATATTATCACACTTGAATCTAGTTACAAGCAGATATGAGACCTTTAAAGTGTTTATTAATGTATTATAACTAGAAACAGTTAGTCAGTGCTTGATATTATAACATGATGTAATGATTTGTCTTCATACAACTCAGTTTGATTTTGTTTATATAGCGCCAAATCATAACAGAAGTTATGTCAGGACACTTACAGAACAGGTCTAGAATAATGTTATTTACAGAGACCCAACAATTCCCACCATGAGCAAGCACTTGGTGACAGTGGCAAGGACAAACTTCCCTTTAAGAGGCAGAAACCTTGAGCAGAACTCGTCTCATGGTGGACGGCCTTCTGCTGTGACCGGTAGAGTTTAGAGGGTGAGCTGTGTTTGAATTCACCTGCGAATGACTGAAACTCTGTATTATAAACTGAGTATTACTCAGGTTGATCATATGTTCTACATAGTTAACGTTTAACAGTTGCTCAATGGAGGACTTTGTGAGAGTGCGTTAAAGAGTGTTTGTTTAGTGTTATAAAGCTTGAGATGAAGTGTTTCCAAGACATCTGCTGCTCAGTGCTACTACTCCTTCTACTGATATTACTCTTTAAATTATAGACTTGTGTCAGGTTGCAACTACTCCTGCAACCATAGGCCAGGATTTTACTGGTGAGGTCATGTCCTCAGCCAGGTTTTAGGTGGATAGTGATATTCCAGAATGGAAACTAAATGAAAATAAAACAAATACAGAGCCAACATTTGCATTTGAACAGATAAACAAATAAAAATTGTGGTGAGTCTAACATTTTTATGAAGGGTGGAGTTGCATTGGGGGAATTTGGACTTTAGTATTTTTCTAAAATCATTACTGTGGCTTTGCCTGCAAACCACAAGTGAAGCAACAACAGCAACAATTGTTGATTTTCAAATAATCTGCAAATACAAGCAGCACCAGTGATGAGAATAAGTACTGTTTGTGTACAAGTACTGCCACTTAGAAACCTAACCCTTCCATGCCATTGTTTTCTTCTGCTGGGCAACTTTTACTACTTCAAGTGAGCTCCAAACAGTTTGTACATTTTGTGAGAAGCAGAGTGGCAATAGAGCTCCTGCAGCCCTCATCAGACTCACTGTCTATCAGTCGTTTGGTGCAGAGACAAACACAGGAACCGCAGCGACTTCACAAAGCTACTAATGGACGGATGACGACGCTCCTAATGAATGCACTCATCATCTGTGTGTGTGTGTGTGTGTGGGAGAAAGGAGGAGGGGGGGGGTGTTTATGGGTTTATGACAGTCTTTTGGTGTTGCAGCCAAACAGACGCCCCTCTCCTTTAAGCTTCAGTGTACAACTGAAGAGACACATATTTTAAACACATGCTGGCTCATCCGCTTCTGTCTCTCACAGTCCCCCCACTCGCCTCTGTCTCTGCCTGTCTTCCCACAGAGACCAAATTCAATCTGGAGAGAAGAAACCGAAAGGAAAGCCGAGTTTCTTCTCTCTCTGAACTTTTCAGGGGACAGCGGGAGAAGGAGGTCTTTCCAGGACGGAAATTATGCAAATTGTCGAGTTCGGCTCCCCCACAATTTCTCCCAGATTAACCCTGTGTTCAATTAGCAGAAATGAAGCGTGATCGTACTGTAAAGTCTCTTTAATAGGAATCCAGCATCAGCAGTGCCATCGCACAACGAAACAAAGAGACAACAACACAGAGAAAGAGAAGGAATAAACATACAAGAAGGGAACATTTCACGTGGAGGAGAGGATCGGAGTGACTGGAGTTCGCCTGCTCGTTAATAAAGCCTTTACTGTGGCCACATGGCTTAGATTTGTCTCATTAAAAAAAAAAAAAAGCAGAGGGAAAATAAAATGACATGTCCACATTTATCAACTGCAAACACTCCAGAAACTTTGTTCCTCCAGTCAGGAGAGTAAATACTGGGACAGGGCGCGGGGGGGGGGGAGTCATAGAAAGGGCAGGAAGTAAATAGAAAATGTCTTTTGAGTCAAACCTTTTCGTCCTCTCTGTCCCAATACTCATCACTTTTCACCATTTAAAACAAATCATAGACACGAAGAGCTCATCGGACTGACGTGAGAACAGATCATTCAGACAGTCGGCACAACAACATGGAGAACAGAATGTAAAGAACATGTCAGACAAAAAGAGGAAATCATCTATATTACAGTAAGATGCCATGTTCCAATAAGACAAAACAATAATCAGCATATTGAACTCATTCCAATAAGAAAAAAAAAGACGAGGTTACTCACTTTATATACAATAAATTAGAAATATTTCCTATCGAGAAACTTCTATTTAGTCTGTTTTTAATTCTTCTTCTGTAAGCATTCCCCTCCGACAGATTTTACACACAAAGAGCTAAACGACGACTTCGAATGACGAAAATGACTCGAGGCATGCGCAAACCATGTAAACATTTTTACTCGTAAATAGAGGATTTGATGCTGCTTGTCGAGAAAATGTCTCTTTTAAGACTTAAAAATAAAAATTACAAAAAAAACAAAGGCTGGTTGTACACCCGTTCAGTTCTGCGTGAAATGAGAAGAAAAACTGGAGGCAAAAGAAATCCACGCAAATGTGCGTAAACTCCGCAGGCCTGTATATGTGACTAATCTTTACAATGTTGGTACACTAGCAGCCTGTGATCTGCAAGCCGCTACATCCTAGCACACGCACACACACGCACACACGCACACACACACACACACACACACACACACACTGTTGTAAACGTTGTAAAGCCTATGTGTTGTTTATGATCCGTCCATAAAACTGCCGTCGGACGCCATTTAACTACGCCCGACACTTCAAATAACGCCATAGTAGCAGACCTGCCTCCCAAACACGTCCTCTTCATATTTTAACACTCAGATCCATAAAACTCTGCATAAACTGAAGTCTAACCAGACAATACTCCGAGCTATTAAATGTAGACACGTTTGCTGAAGCGTTTTTTTTTTTTTCACGCGGGGATAAATCTCTAAGTGTTCCGTTAGGCTATGTTTGCTGATATGAGCTAATATAGAAACTCTAGGAATTATATTTTCAGGGAAATAAAACTCAACAGAGACTGTGAATAAACGCGTGAGCGCTCTGTCTTCACTCCCAGGTTACAAACCGCCGTCGCGACTGTCCATCTATTTCCTGAAATGAGAGAGAAACCAGCCTTGCATAGCAGATAATACACAACATACTGCATGTATAAAAATAGAGCAGATTCTTTCTTGAAATGCAAACTAAGAGCGACGTTAAATAAAGCGTGGGAGATGGAGATGTTTGGCGCAGGAGAGCGCTGCGTCCGCGCATGGAGTTTGTGCGCACTACAATCTGAAATAAGCCTGTTTACATCTTCAGAATTAGCTTAGGCCAGTCTAATTCATCTTTAATGCTGCTACAGAGTGAAAGCATGCAGGGTCAGGATTTTAGAAGAAGAAACCAGGACTATCTTCATCGTCTGGAGAGTCAAAGTAGATCATGGCCGACTTCACCGGGTTCACAGAAAACTGTATTTATTATTTTTTTTAAAATGGATATGATTTATTTTTGAAAGACAAATCTGGTGCTTTTCGCTGTGACTCCTCTCAGATAAACCCTGTTAACTCCAGGCTCATGTGACGCGGAGGGGACGACTATCGATAGCCGATAAAAGGCCGCAGATGAGCCGCCGCTGCAGCGCATAAAGCATCGGGAGAGGTAGCTGAAGGGCGGGGATCCAAGATATCGACAGCAGCCTAATCGGATCCCCGGTTGCTGAGTCGGGTTAACACCCGCGGCCACCCCATCATTCCCTACCCTCCTCCCCCTCCTCCCTCCTCCCTCTTCGGTATCTGCTCATTACTTAGGCCGACAACCGGGAAACAAACGGCGGCTTGCTGCTTGTATCAACGCCGACGATCAGGCGCTTTCTAATCAAATTCTGCCAGCAATGAGAGAAACTAGAAAATGGGAGAAGAAGAAAAAAGAGGATGAACACCAGTGTGTGTGTGTGTGTGCGTGTGTGTGTGTGTGTGTGTACACCACCCTCCACCCTTCGTGCTTATTAATGGCCATGTGAAACCCCGGTTTCAGCACCTCCGCGCGCCTCCGGTGTCAGCTACAGAACAATAAATAACTAATAAAAGGAAGAGTAGTGCTTGAGAAAAAAGAACCCCCCCTACACACACACACACACACACACACACACCAGGCTTCCATGGCGGTTTGCTGCCTTCTTCCCTTTCATAATGGAGCGTAATATCAAAGCCTAAATAATAGCGTAATATAAACGTATGAAGGAAGAACACGAGCTGTCAGTTCATCAGACAAACAGTTTCATGAGAGCAGATCCAGAAGCTGGTCTGTGGGTTTTTGCCCATCGTTCCTCGCGACCACAAACTCAAATGATCCCAAAGTTCCGACCTTCCTCTAATGTCAGACCTTCTTATGACTTCCGTGTTAACGTGGCTGCGTCCTCAGCGTCTGTTAGAGATCAATAAAGCCATTGATCAGTTGTATAGATTGGTGTGATTAGACTGAAGCTCACGTTAGTGCCCGAAGGTTAAAACAAATTGGAAACAGCAGATGTGTGCGTGTGTGTGTGTGTGTGTGTGTGTGTGTTTGCAGTTTTTTTGGGGAAGGCCATTTTGTGTTCTAGATTATAAGAAATCGGGGACTTTATGTTGGATACATGGCGTGAGCGTGCGTGCATGTGCGTCTGAATGTGTTTGTGCGAGAGTCCGGTTAGTCCTTGGGTTGGTCTTTGCTCTGTTTCTTCATTTTCATCCTCCGGTTCTGGAACCAGATCTTCACCTGCCTCTCAGTCAGGTTGAGAGCGCGCGCAACCTCATGCCGCCGGTCCCGCGTGAGGTACATGTTGAAGAGGAACTCCTTTTCCAGCTCGAGCGTCTGGTATTTAGTGTACGGGCACCGCTTCTTCCTGGAGGAACGCGCGTGGAGCCAGTTGGCCGAGGGGTCATCTGAAGGGAGAGGAGAGAAGGAAAGGGATTAAGCTTCTTGATAATAAAATAAAAATAAATGATGATGAGAACACCCGACAAAGCACTCCTCAAATAATCAAAATAACATCTTCCCGTGCGTAAAAGTAGCAGACGCTTGTGCGTAAAAAACACCTGACTCTGCAATTGGCACGTTGGTGCGTAAACTAGGTTTATGGTGTCAACATAGGGCGCAAATTTGACACGAGTAGATCCATGGCTGTTTTATTTGACACCACGTGGAAGACAGACGGCCTGCTCCTTCCTGCTGTACCCATGAACGAGGAGGAAGACAGTATGGACAAACACGAGCAGAGGCTCACAATTAAGATTAACAAAAAAGAAAAAGAAAAAAGAAAAAGCAATAATCTACACAATCTGACACTGATGTGTGAAGCCAGATTTAAAATGTATTATTTTCATTTATAATGTGACTTTTTAAATGATAAAGCTCGTATGCAGGGAGATATCCTGCTCCTGTTTGAAGGTGACCTTCAGCGGATAAATATTAGACGCTCTAATCACGGAGGTAATATTGATGACAGACTCGTGATTACAGAAATAAAGCAGAGCAAGAGTCAGAGAGTTTTGGTAACAGGAGCCGACATTCTGCCTCGCGTGATGACAGCGAACACACAAAAACATATCAGAGATGTTTCACGGCGCTAATACCGCTTCTTTTTTCTTCTTCTTCTTTTTGTTTGCGCAAGAATTACGAGCACATTGCAGCACAGCACACTGTCACTGCGCCACTTCTGATTGCTCCTAAATTAATAAGCGGCTGAAGATTTATGGCCCTGATGGGATTAGAGGAAAAATATTTCCTGTGTTCTTCCTTCGCCCTTTATTAATCTTCTATAGATCCAATATGATATTCACACATTTCACACAATAGATGGTACTGAACCCGTTTAAACACATGTTCCAGTGGAGGTGACACATTTTATTCTTCATAATTAAAGACGTAAATTAACTTTAAAAGCAGACTGTTTTCACACGAGGAGTTCTTTTTACAGCGTTGTGAAATTAAAGGTGATAAAATGGAGGATTTGTAATGACACTCGGCTCCATTTTGCCACATTAGAATTGCGACGGTCTCCAACGCGCCCGAGAGAGAGAGAAACAGAGAGAGAGAGAGAGAGTAGAAACCCCGTCTTTCTGTGTGGAAACTTGTGTTTGAAATAGTAAATAACAACGTTGTAACGCATAAATATAGAGACTCCTAAATTGGATGTTCTTCATTTTCAGCGGAGAGACAATTATGAATTATTGTCTTGATTTTTTATTTTTTTTTCATCTCTGTCTCCATTTCTTTCTTCCATGTGTCTTGTTTGCCAGGCCACCCTGACTCCTCCACCACCACCACCCTTCCCCACCACCCCACCCCTCTTTATAGCTTTCAGACCGATGTAATTAGCAGAGACTTCTTGTTTGGGACGCATGGGTCTGGTTTAAGGCTGAAAGCTATCTGCTCTTCCCCTCTGCAAGGCACCAAGGCATCTCAACTATGAGGCCGCTTGCTGGGACTCTCACAGCACTGAGGCTCTTTAAGGAACAAATCCACCATGACTAAAACAGAGGAACCGAGCTGTTACATCTCAGACACCTCCAAATATCACTCGGTTTTTGATCAGTTCAGCCAGGCACCTGTAATCTGAGAAGATATTTCATTTTGAACACTATCAAACCACGTTCAGGAAGACTGTGAGAGGCGAGAGCTTTGGTTCTGGTTCACTTCCACTTTTACATCTTCTAAATAAAACCTTTAACCGAGAGCAATCATTTCCTGTGGTTAGGTCAGGCTCCTCATCCAGTCAATCACAACTCAGTCAGCCAACAAACAGTTGCTCGAGTCTCTGAAACCAAAAAGAGTCTCAAGGCAAGCAGACAAAGCTCAAAATTCTTCCCATTTGCTGGGATTAGTTCAATAAAATGTGTAACAAAAATCTTAATCTCTCATGACGAACAGCAGCGAGGAGACGTTTGCAAAGCATAAAATCAAGACCACAGTGGAACTGTTCTCTTCTAAGCTGCTGTTTGTTCATCACATTTTATCTGTGACTCCAATCTCAGTCAGCAGTGTAGTTCCAAGTCTGGTGCAAAACCCCAAATGTCACTGAAAGAGGGGATTCCACTCTGGATTTATAGGTAAAAAAGAAAAAAAGGTTGATGTGGAGTCACTGGTTGTTTTTGTTGTATTAAAGCCTTCCTGAGGCACTTCAAGTCAGACTGAAAGAAACACAGCACACATGCAGCCTAGCCATCAGACTGAATTTGGGAATTTAAGCTTCATCTAAATCAGTTTGGACCAAAAGGACTCTCCTTGTTGCTTTTTTAACAGCAAAAAGGGAAAAAAAGAGATTTATCCTCGCAGTCAAGAGCAGATCAGGTCTGCAGGGCTGTGCGTTATAAAGGAGATTTTCTGTCCCTATGTAAAATGTAGCTTCAGTCCTCTGGTCTAAAATGGCAGAAGGGATGATCACTCACAAGACGTGGGGAAAGCCCGAGCTTCAGCGCCTTTTGACGCCAAGCAGAGAGAATTAGAGTGTGTGTGTCCCTCCCCGAGGAGCCAGTCTTTTTCCCTAACTGATGTTGGGTGTTGGCTCCGTCTGTCTTCAATTTCACCGGTAATATTTCACTACACATGACAATCATACATGCTATAACGCTAAGGCAATTCACACAACTGCATATGACATTCATAACAATATTTTTTTTTTCTGCCATTTGTGAACAAAGAACTGTTTTGTGGGGCACCATGAGCAGCTTCGCATTCATCTGCATTGAAATGGTTTACATTTAAATGTGCAGCTTCTGTTTTGTGTAGAAGAACAGCGTTTACACCGGGTCAAGAAAAATGGGATGAAGAAATTCATCGGATGATGAAAATGAAAAAAAAGTACTGATGACAAATGGTTCAAATCAAATGTTTAAAGGTGAGATAAGAAATGAAAAGTATAGTTTGAAAGCAAACAGACTCAGAGTTTGAAGTTTACTCTGCTATTCAGGCACAAGATGAGCAAATGTGAATAATCAACAACAGAATGTGTCTTAAATGACTCTAATCATTTTAGTCATAATGAGTACAAGCTGGACTGAGCTTCTTTTTTTTTGAGTTTCTCATTCCTGACTTTTTATTTTTACTTTTTTTTCTTTTACCTCTCCTGTACAGGCCTTCTGTAATTACTGATAGCAAAGACACACACAAAGATGGCCACTTTAAATCAATACGAGGTTGTTCGCAGATGATCTAAATCAGACTCCTGAGTTTAAATTGTACATTTTTAATTTCAAAGATTAACCAAAAGCTGTAAACCATGTTGAGAAACTGCTAACAGATGTCCGCCTTGACCAATTCATCACCAAAGCATCAGCTTCCCTCATCATTCATGTATCATCTGTCACATATCGTGGTCACTACACAAGAAGTTCTCTGATTGATGAACTATGTCGTCACCAAATCTGAATCAACGCAACTGTCTCCCACATTTCCTACATTTCAGAGAACATTCCACATATCAAAGCAATAAAGTGCAGAAATGTAATAAAGTTCCATTAGGATAAATAATAAATAAGGACATAAGTTCATTTAACTTCAAAAAGGCACAGCTTTGCTGCTTAAATCTATTAAAACAAGTTGACTGTGTGTTCTTCATTGTCAATGTGAACAAACACATAAAAAAAAAGCTGAAGAACTAAAGAACATTTTGTTCTTGTTAGCTAACACTACAAATATGGCCATGTTATTTTATGCAGGACATGTGGACGTCGGAGTTGAGCAAATCAACTGGGATGCTGTCACAACCATTTCTCTTTAGTTTTGGGGGGTAATACAGAATATTAGATAGCGAGATTTTGGGTCCAGAATATGATCAAAAGTCAAGATGGCTGCCAGTGATGTGCACTGCATCACCCAGCCTCTGTCCCTGCATGGATCTGATAGAATACAGCTTCCCTGTATTATTTCCACCAGCCGGCCATCATCAGTAAATGCGTCCTTAATACCCTCTGGAATCAATTTTCTCCAACATGGCCAGCATGTAAAGGATCGATTTCATCTCAGAGCAAAATAATGCCTGGTAAAGAGGTGAAGAGAGGCTGGAGGATGGGGTGGGGGGGGTGTGGTGCTTTTGTCACACGGTAAAGTGGGTGCTTTGCATTCTCCGGCTGTATAATCACCTCCAGCACCATCCATTACCCTCGGAGCTGTACCGCGACCGTGGCTGTCACACAGGATGAGGAACCGGTTGAGGGGTGGGGAGCAGAGGAAGAGGGAGGTGAGTTGGGCCGGTATGGACTGTTTTTTTTCTTTGAGGGGTGGCAATACAGTAAGGATGATGATAAATACAAAGTATGGGTGGGGGGTTATGGGTGTATAGCTTGTCTAGTCCTAACCTGAAGTTTTCTCTTTGGGCTACGTCCATGTATCTCAGAAGTGATGTGAGGTTGGATGTCACATTGACAGGTACATGGATGAAAAGATTGATTTTCCCGTAAAGCTATGGCCCTGCAGCATGATGTGTTCAATTGCAGGCCAATGTGTGTCTTTGCCTATGGGTGTGTGTGCGTGTCCACGGTGATGAATGCTGCTTGCATGGAAACAGTGACCAAAACGGCTACAAGACTAATATCACATCTCGTCTCTTTCTCTCTCTTTCTCCCTCCCATTGCAATTTCACCCTAATAGTTCCAGAAATTGACCTCTCATATATCCCAAAGGCACGTTATTACATTTCCCGAAGTCGTATTTTATCTCCCTCCCCCAGCGCCCCCACCCACCCAACCCTTACACCCCATCTCACCCAGCCACCAACAGCAACACGCCAATTAATGGGGTTGTTCACCCAGCGTTATAACTTAATAAACTTCGGGGGTAATAACTTTCTCGCTCTGCCCGGCAGCAGCAGTAGCAGCAGCAGCACAAAGACTGAAGTGTAATCTTGTAGTTTATTCTGGATGGGCGCCCAGCACCAGTAACACAAAGAGAATCTGTAGCTGGATGCTTGCTTTGACTGGAGGTGATGTTTTGAAAGGTAGGATTCCACAGCGGCCATTTTGAAGACCTGGGGAGGGAAACTCAGCTTCGGTTTGTCCTGCTGTTATATGCCAAGATGCAGAAACTGATCATTTTACAGATTCTCTACTGGAAAGTGCACCAGAAAAAAAATGATTCAAAGATTTCAAGTTGGACAGTGTATTACAAGCCGCCACATCCTGCCTTCAGGCCAAGTTGGCAACCTTCAAATTCAGCCTTCGCAGTGTCCTTGTCACATTTACAAGTTTGGAAATTGGAGGCATTCCAACTATTAGAAATGTTTTCCTTTTTGGCAACACATAAGAGGCACCAATGTATGTGCCTTTAAAGCTCCCGAAACATCAACTATCAACAAAATTCCTTCTTATTATCAATAATAGTGTGGACTTTCAAGAATTCTGCCATGCTGTAACATTTGCACGCAAAAACCTCATAAATTCAAAGCTCTCAGAGGAATTTGGCCACTGTTGAATACTACCATACACTGTCAGGCCACTCAGAGACTTTTGGGACAACATAAAACCCTTTGTGTCGTCACAGCACCCAGACGACAATGATCCAGCTCAAATATTCAGAACATCAAAAGTTATCGTTTGCTATATTATTAAGTGAAATGGGATATTTTACTCAAATATTAACATAAACACAGCTGGGAAGTTCTCATGACTTTGACTAAGTAAAACCAAGACCAAAGTTCATTAAGGATATCCAAAGGAAATATGTTTATTCTCCTGCCAGACATTAAAAAATGCAACATTTTTACACTTATTATATATAAACAAAATATAACATGTTTAATTAGAGAGAGCGGAACCAATCTTTTCATCTTTTCAACCAATCGAGAAGCTTGTCCACCCACCATGAGTCGGGTTCTGCTCAAGGTTTTTGCCTCCTAAAGGAAGGTTTTCCTTGGCGCTCTCACCAAGTGCTAGCTCATGGTGGAAATTGTTGGGTCTCGGTAATTATAATAGATGACTTCTGTTATGATTTTGCACTCTATAAATAAAACTGAGTTGAATCTATTGAACAAGCAGATTTCACAAAACGTCAAACTATTTCTTTTATCCAGAACAGCTGCGAGGTTGAAGATCACTCTAAAAAGATGCACTGTTACACTTTTGCCCACGTTGCTGTCGGTTGTACCGCTCTGCCATTGAAGCACACAGTAACCTAGCACAGCTAAGTGAAAACAGCCTCATCTATGAAGCATAATGAGTTGATGGGAACTGAATTCCCTTTAAGGACTCCAGTCATATTTATACACAGGAGAGAAGTTCAAAGAGTCTGAGGCTGCACTAACCAACCTGCCTTTTCAGTACAAGTGGGTTTCTCTGGGCGTTGCTTGGCAACCGTTCAGTTCAATCAGATGTGTCAAAGTGAAGGTTGTTGTGTTTATATGTAGATTTGTGCGTCCTTCAAAATGGCTGCCACATGAACAATAGAAACAGCCTCCGCTGCCTTCTGCTGGTTGGTGCAGCTCCCACTACCTGCCACACTGACCCACTGCACTACAGACACGGCCATAAACAAGCCATAAGAAGTGCTGATGCTCACAGAGAAACTTTTTTTTTTCTTGTTTTAATTGAGTAGACTTTCAGTTTTGTCTCTTTGAACACAGAATCCATTACAGACCAGCTTTCACTACCACAAGCCAGACTGGGACACACCGTGTTACTGGTGGAAAGTCTAATAATTCAGACTGGAGGCTGCTGGGCTACATCCAGCCCTTAACCAGCTCCCTGCTCTGATGGATTGCATGCTCAGATGCTGTAATAAGGTGGCTGAGTGTGTGTGCATGCGTGTGTGAGGGCGGAAGAAGGAGAAAGAAATGTGTAATGTGTGCAAGGAGTAATAAAGTCTGTAATATTTGCAATTTGTATTTCTTCCTCTTAAAAGACCAATACGGGGGTGGAGGCCTCCTCTCTCCCTCTCCTTTACGCACACGCGCACACGCAATGCACGTGCACATATCAAACGGCCACGCGCTCAGACGCATGGATCAGTCCTCCTCTGGCAGAAATGAGATTTATCCGGCGGGATTAGACGAGAGGAAACAGAGCCACATTCAGGTTCAGGTTTAACAGAAGAAGAAAAAATACACGGAATAAAATCTTTAAATAAAATAATAAATTCATATCTTTCCAGGGAGGGATTTTCTGTCCCACCCAAAATAAGTCAAGTGGCTTTGGAAAAGAGCTTCCAACTGAGCCAACCCCGCCGGCAACATGATGGATTAAATGTTGTTGTTAGTGCGAGTGATGAAATAGAACAAACCCGTGTTGTACGTAGCCAAACCCTCGACGGCTTTATATCAAGATGATTGCGATTTCATGACAGGTAAAATATTATTATTATTACAGAGTCAGCAGATGAATAAAACAGTAACACACAGGCGACTGTGCGCCCGGCAGAGGACAGACTGAAATAACACGAAAACATTTGTGCCCGTGTGGAATTTTATGGAGCAATACATATTTTAATAGATTTGTTTTTTCTAGCAGTGATGACGCTTTCACATAATCTGAAATAAATGACGCGAGCACTCGGAATCTATACTCAGAGTGCTCGCTTGTTAAAATATATAAATACACTGGCCACATGTCTCTGATGTAAACTCACAAAATATGACGGTCCAAGCTGATTCATGTGTGGAAGCTGATCCCTTTGTCTTTTGCAGATTTACGTCACCCTGTATAGATTTATAAATGTTTAAAGAGTCCACGAGAGCTCGTCACGACTGCCCCCTCCACCCCCACACCCTTCACGCCTGAGTCCCGCACAGCAGAGTTAGTCCACGCTGCGGGCTGAGTTATGAGGCCTCTGCTCTATTGAGAACTAATCTAGCCGCCGGGTCAGTGATGGACGACCTGACTGCTTTTATGATTTTTATGATTTTCAGAAGAAGACGGGCTATACACAGCTGTCACACACAGACAGGAGACACGCTTTGTTGTTGTGTTTACAGATCGGTGCTACAGCGAGCAGTACAGGAACGGTATTCAGATTATATGAGTGCCATAACTACACGACATATTGGAAGCAGAGCGTCACCTTACTATGCATGTTTGGTTCATCTAAAACCAGCCTGATCAGTGGCGCTCCACCTCGCTGAAGCTCTGCGCCGCGAGGAGCAGCCATACATGTTTACATACGAGTTATAGTTTGTTCCAGACTTTCACAGTTTGGACTCGTCCGAGCTGATCCAGACTGAAGGACGCGAGGAGACTTAAAACGCAACGGAGCGCAGACACGAGCCCATGTGCGCGCACGCCAATGTGTGAATAAAAAAGAGAGCATCATAACCACAATCTACAAAAAAAAATACCAAAAAGACGAATGTTAAGTACAATGCACCTGGTTCAAAGGGGAGAGAAGTGCGCATGCCCCGACACTTAGTTAAAAAGTATTCTTGGGGTTAGCCAAACATCAAACACAACTAGATAGACTTGAGGAAGAGGAGCAGATGATGTGCCGTGATCTTTATGAGTACTTCGTCATTTGATCACTGAGTCTGCTTCAACTTTAAATGTGTTTACATCATAATCAGAGCATCTATATTGTCTTTAGATGCTGCACGTGAAGCTGTTTGTCTGCTCCATGTGTCTGTCAGGTAATCAGAGTAACCATCCTGACTCAAACTGTCATGTGGGCGCAACAACATCGTCACCAATAAAGAAAAAGTCACATTTACAGGACGGTCCTTGCTGTTGAGCTGGTGGACAAAATAACTTGTACATGTTATTTTGTCCACCACTTGCTGACTGATTGATGCGCCACATTAGAAAAGTACCCAAAGGGCTCCCAGTATAGAGTTATTCTGAATGTTTGTAATGTGTGTTAGGCCTACAGGAGATGCTAACACCGGGCTGAACCGGGATAAATATCACAGTAAACTTAGAGAGCAGGAGGTGGAGGCACTTTGGCTCTTTGTTCTTGTTTTATGGCGGCATTAAACGCCTTTACAATCTCTCGCTCTCCCTTTCCCTCTCTCTTTCTCTCTCTCTCCCTCTCTTCGCTCACTCTCTCCCTCTCCCGCGCACTATTTCCTGCTTTAATAACTTACTTTGATCCAAGCCGTCTTTGTCCTCACTCCCTTCACAAATGTCCTTATTTTCTTCGAAGCCTGCTCCCGGGATGGCTGCCGGGTGGTGGCTTAGCTCGCGCGCCGCCGTGGACGTCGACTCCAGGATGTAAGTGGTGGTCTCGTGCTGGTGCTGTCCGCCGATTTTAGGTGGGATCTCCCCGCCGAGATGACCGAGCTGAGGCTCCAGCTTGACCTGCCCCGTCTGGCCCTGCCCCGGGACAGACTCGGAGCCGCGCGGCGCGCAGTCCAGCCATGAGCGTAGGTACCGTGTGTCCGCGGCGGGCACGTGCTGGGCTGGAATGTAAGGGTGGTAGACAGTGGGGAGACCGCTGGCACCGTGGTGCGGACTGAACGGGCTCCAGGACGATGAGAAGACCGGAGGTTTCGGCTGGAAGCTACAGGATGGGTACGACTCGGGATGGGGATGCTCCCCGTGCGCCGCGCCGCCGGGTTGCCTCCCGCCAGCGGCTGCGGCGGCGGAGCTGGAGCCGGAATACTGGACGCTGGTGGGAAAGCGAGCCGGGGTTGAGAGTTCATCGCTCTCGTGACTTATGATGGAGTCCACGTAATAGTTGCTCAAAGTCCCAGAAATGGACATTCTCGGACATTATCTGCGAAACGCCGCGAGTTCACTAAATGGAGAACAAGAAGAGAGACATTACGAGATTTTCTTTCCTCTCTCTCTCTCTCTCTCTCTCTCTTACTCTCACTCTCCTCTCTCTCTCTCTCTCTCTCTTACTCTCTCTCTCTCTCTCTCTCTCGCTCTATCTCTTCTGCCCTTTGCTAGCTCGCCCCCTCCCTCTCTCTCTCTCTCTCTCTCTCTCTCTCTCTCTCTCTCTCTAGCCTCCTTCCTTTCAGACAACTTGCTCACTATAGCGAAACAAAGTGCTACAGCCTTCAGCCTCGCACTCTGTGCGCGGGGGTTTGTCGGGGTCTGTGCGCGAGGCGCAAAGTGATTGGCCGGACTGTTTCTTCGAGCCTGATAAAGCGTCAATGGAGCGTAAATCAATCCCGCACGCGGGCCTCTCTCTCTCTCTCTCTCTCTCTCTCTCTCTCTCTCTCTCTCTCTCTTTAATAGATTGCCACCTTCTAAATAAATTGTCTTGTTTATATGCAATATGCAAAATGAGCACTCGGTCCGTATATCTAGTCTGTGTATCTATGGCTGCTGTCAAAGTAGAATTATAGAAACCCGTTAAATTATTCTTCGTCTGGACAGTATGCATGAAATGCAGAGCGGAGACAATGGCTGACAAATAAGTGGCGCCATTATTTTATTTATTTATTTATTTATTTTGAACCTAATCAAAATGGATGCGCGTGAAATCCAGTGTGAAAGCGCACGACACGCACAGCCGGCAGCACATCCCCTCATCATGAATTGTGTTCAGATCAATCCGGACGTCACAGTGCGCCTCTAAAATGGAATCAACAGCAGAAATCATTTCAATCCGAGACAAGATAAATAGTCAAATTGACACCTCGGTGTGTTTAATTATTCTCTCGCTCTCACACTCCGCTCGGAGAGGCTTTCTGTGAGCTGCAGAGCCGCCTGACTCTGTTTTATTGGCAGATTAACAGTCATTTTTGTTAACGAGCTCCATTAAATCGGGCCCTGCGTGGTTATGCCCCTTGTCTTTACAGCGCAAACTACTTCAACTACTTTTTTTGGGGTCCGTTTAATACCACAATAAAATCCTACATCAGGGCGGCTGCTTTGGTTTTATAGGGCTAATATATGGCCTGTGGTAGTGCGGACCGTAAACGCGACTGAAGCTGTTTGCAGCCTTCCTCCCGGTCGGCTTAGGGCGCTTCTCACTCAGCGGCCAGGCTGCCATGAGTAAACACAACTCGGACCTAGAGGTATCGAGGAACCGAGTGAGAGGACGCCGGTCACAGCTTTCTCCTGTAAACGGAATAGTAGGTCACCTGCCTGCTGTGTTCACTTGTGCTCTAAGCCTCTGAGCCTGCAGCGTTTGAGGGATAAAATCCGTCATTTGGGCTTTTAATGAGGAGACTGAAGAGCAGCAGCAGACTGGACTGGCAGTGAGCGCAGACATTTGACTTCCTGCTGACCTTTATCAAAGTCACCGGGATTGTAAGTCTTTATATTTCTTTACAATTATCACAGACGTGGAGTCTTGGACTCTTTTGGGGATGGTAGGCTGCTAGTCGGAGCTATAAATCCGATCTGTGCGTCGCACATACAGCTAACACGGTTATTTACGACGATTAAATATGAACTACGCACTTCTTATGGCTCTAGAGCCGTTATTTACGAGGACGAAGGTGGGCTATAGCGCGGCTTTCAGATCTGCTCGGGAGAAATGATGAGTTGGATCGGAGACAGACTGAGCGGCTGGTGCGCTTTCATTTCAGGGGGCAGCAACAACAAAAAACCCCCCCCCAAAACTAAGAGTCCTTTCAATATCAGTCGGGACTCTGGCGCCCAGCTTTGGCATTTGAGCTTGAATTCAGCACATTCCTACGTCCTCCTGTCTTTAAGCAGTAATTTCCAACTCATCTGGAGAGCTTCCGTTGGATAAGAGTAACCAGTAAGGAAGTATGAACTTCATTAGAGGTTAATGTGTTGGGTGCGTAAAGTGTGGGCACGGAGAGGCGTCTTCAGCTTTAGATATGACTGAAATGAAAAGTAAGAGTGCGTTGTGTTCTAGTTTAGTGTTCCACAGAGAGTCCCTCAGCATCAGGATGTTTCATTCGTGCGTCCAAACTGTTTGTTTTCCAACATCACAGTCCCGAACCTGCATTTTACGCACCGATCCTGACATGTTTGGTGTAAAGACCGACTTTGTTTTCCAGTCATAGATGCTCGGGATATTCTTTTTTTTCAGTCAAAATGGCCTCTCCACAGACCGCAGGCTGTGGGAATTTTAATTTTCGGGAGGGCCTCCGCCCTGCAGGCCGGGGCTGCCAACCAGACAGAGCGTTAATTGGAGACACTGGCGCTGAAAAAGCTTGAAGACATTATCTGCAAAAAACGCACCTTCATTTTCTACACGTTGCCTCAGTGCTAGAAGTGACTAACCCCTCACACACACACACACACACTCACAATCACGATTCCAGTTAGAAGTGTGCTCCAAACAACCACGAATGGGGTGAAATCAGAGCTAGACTGCATGTTCCGACTTCTTCTTGTTGCACTTCACTTTGGCCACAACATTTCAAAGTGCACTTCCAATTTGGTAAAGTTCACATATTTTTCAGTCATTGCAGGTTGACGCACGTAAAAAAAAACGACACTAATGAGTCCCATGCAGACTCCAGCCTCGCCTCTTCGCTCCGAGCAGCTGATTTGATTTGAGAAAATGTGACCAATTAAAGCAATTCACGTCAAACTGTCAGCTGATAGGAAACTGAGAAGTTCTCATATTAAAAGTGACTGAAGCTGTGACCAAATCAATCGACTGAGGGCATTTTAGCTTTACAGGCCACCAATAAAAGTATTTACAGAACAATAAATTGTATTTATAGTATCTGCCTTATTTTTCTAACATGGGATTTAATATTAATCCCACTAAACAAGTCGTTGAACGACCATAAACGCAGCGGGGTAATTAAAAAGTGTCATAAACCCAAGAAAAAGGCAAGTGAACTCATCATGGGAAGAATTTCAATTTCAACACAGCATTTTTTTCTTTCTCCCTTTCCTTTTCTCCAACAGATTTTAAATAACGAGTCGTGTCAGAGAGGTTGAAGCGAAGCCGCGATCATCTCTGTTGATTTGAAATACTGACATGTGAATTCCAGGCGGTAATTTGCTTTTCCTGGAGCCAAAGCCTTCGTTTCCACCGTCGGATCTGGATTTAGAAGGCACACATTTAGAGACGGATTTATAATTACACTTTACGCACATCCACGAGGTATTTTGTTTTTGAAAGTGAAATATCGTCTACAAGAAGTCTCGGTGTGAGCACACCGCCTGTACGGAGGATTCACCGCATCAAAAGCAATTAGAGTTTAGATTTGAAGTCTTTTTACAATTTGTTTTTGTCTGTTAAAGCTGTGTTTTTTTTCTTTTTTGCAGAGGACATAAAAGTTTCTAGCACCTTCATAAAAAGGTCAAGTCAACACGTGCGTAAAAAGCTTGTAAAATATTCCAGGACAAACAGCAAAAAGCCAGTGAACGTGTGCACTACCGACTTTCTTGGATCAAATCTCTTTTTTTTTTATTATTTTTTTTATTTTTCAGTTAGAAAGTGGGTCAAGTAGATCTCAAGACAATTTTAAATACCCAGCGAACACGTAGTAAAGTTTTATTGCTGTGAAGTAATGAAGGTTACTGACTCATAATATTTTAATCAATTAATTTTAATTAATCTGAAACTCACGTTGGTGTTTAAAATCTGACTGCGGACGTATAAGTACGGTTTTTATTAAATATTTATATCATTTATATATCAAATAATATCACAGAACAAAATGCAACTTTTGAACAACCTACATATATATATAAGGACAACTTATTAAATTATTTTTTGGAGTGCGTAAAGACTGACCAATCATTTTTTTTTTTTTTTTTAGATGTTGCTGTAATTAGGTCATAGCGGGTAAAACTGCGCGTGCTTCCCTATATTTAAAAGCTGATTTGTAAACAATTTTCATCTTTCTTTTCTTTTGTTTTAACTCTTAGATATTTTAAGTGCTCAGTGCTGGAAACAAACACTGGAAGCGAACAGGAGAGCAGACAATCAGGCTCCGCAGCTGCATCCAGACGTATTTCACTGCAGCATGTTTAATATCTCGGAGGTCGGGTCAATAAAATAGATGTCTAAGTCAGCTGGCCCATGAAATAGTGGCTGTATATGTAGAACACAACGCAGAAAGAAGTTTGTTTTATTGACATGTAGAGTAGTTCAAAGAATAGTATCAACACATAAACATGTTTTCATCTAGTGAACACAATATAAGTGGACATATTGTATATATGTTGAGCTAAACATCTAAAAAAACATTCAAGTATAAATGAATTATTATCTATAGTGTATACACACACACACACACATTTATATATTTTTACAATATAGCTGCAAGGATAATAACTTATCATGTGGTAAATGTTGTTTAACACATCAAACACTTCCAGGTCTTCAAATTTAATAATTTAATATTTACCACAACATTAACTATTCTTTGATTAAAAGAAAACTGGATGTGGATGAGACACTTAATGTAATGACTGATTCCAGCTCTCCGTTCTGATGTGAAAGCATCAGTAGATATCTAACAATAATGGCTATTGAGCATGATAAAGTGTTTGATTGATACAAGCTATATATTTTAATAACAGCCCATGCCTGGGCCTCGTGGATCATGTACAGCATCATATTTCTCAGCTGAAAAGCTCGAGGAGGCTCCAGGCATCTCCCTGAGCCTCTTTACAGCTCAGATGGTAAAGTTGCCTTTGTAAATGAAGTCAGTGGAGAGTTATTAACTGAGTATGCACGACGGCAGGGCGAGGCAGAAATGCATCATGATGGGGGACGAGCTCTGGAGCTCACAGACTACTGGGAGAGAAAAAGTCCAGCTGCTGGACTGCGTGTGTGTGTGTGTGTGTGTGTGTGTGTGCGTTTGCACTTCCTCCACCCCCTCCTGGAAAACCCTCAAACATTTTGCATCCTCTTGCAGCAATGAAGATAAAAGCAGCAACGTTATTAGAAAGTATATTGGCTGGAATCTATGAACCTTTTACGAGTTGTTGTTGTCACACTTATGCAGGACACAACAGAGAGAGAGGGAGAGAGAGAGAGAGAGAGAGAGAGAGAGAGAGGGAGAGAGTGAGAGCTGTGTACCACCTGCTGCAGACCGAGTCAGTAAACACACCAAAACAGACATGCAAAAGTCCAGTGTGGTGTGTGATTTAGATTTAAAGCTCTGGTTCACAACCATTTTCCTCCAGGAAGACTTTTTCCCATCATTGCGTAAAGTGATTAAGTGATATATCATATGGATGTTTCATCAATGCGGAACAATAACAACAGCAGCTGATAAACTGTACAATTAAGCCCAAATAATGAAGACAATAACAGCAGGGAGTTTGGCTGAATATAGAGCAGATTATGTCCTGTGAATATTGCATCAGAGATGAGTTTTCATTGAGTATATATATATTTTAACATGCATACATATTGATTAGGCTTCTTCTTCAACAGCTTCATTGTTTTCTTTGGTTGTTTGAACTGCATATGTTTCTAATGCAGGACGAGGCTGTTCAGCAGCAGTGAAGGCTCCGTGAACAGAGCTGGTGTTCAGGTCTTAATAGGTCGTAATACTGCCAGATTATCTCAAATAATAGTTCAACTTTATATCACTGAATTTAGTTTTCTTCATAGGAATGGATGAAACGCTTCGATATAGTAAGTCCACTGTGCATTTTAAAGATTTCAAATCAGGAAAACTTCCAGGGGGTTACGTTGTCCTCACCTCAGCTATTTGAGTCTCTAATTACATCTCAAATCAGACATATAATTTGAGTGCATAACATGCATAACATGTAGACCAGCTGGATGTGTGTCAGTCTGTTGGAGAGACAGATCTTTTGTAATCCATGCATGACGATTCATTTGTGATTGTTGAAAATCCATATTTAAACTACATAATGTAACAAAAAGAAAAAACATAAAATACTGAGTTTGCTAAAAATGAACACAGAGCCCAACCCTTTTTTTTTTTTTAGTTTTTTATGATATAAAAAATATATAATAATATTTTACACATATCTTATGACTTCACAAAACACTGCAGAATTTCTAACACAGGGACTGAAGGGAAGTATATTTTTTATCTTAACCTATATTTATAATTTATTTCAGGTTTATGGTTGAGATCTATAAAACATACAGATTCTCTGGTTAAATAATATGAACTGATCATGAAGATATCTCTCTGGCATATAAAGGACAATCCCGTCTCTGCATCAGGGCTTTATTTTCCTTATTACAATCCCACAGTCAGAGCGAGATGTCCATTTTTAGAAATACGATACATGTGGAGATAATTATTCGATTATTGACTGAAGTTATCTAAGAGAGCTTCAGTTTTTCATTAGGATAATAAAAAAAAGCTGAAGCTCAGCTGTGCTTCACTCTGCGTCTGAGCAGAGGTCTGACCCTAACCCTGCTGTTACCGTCAGTGTTTCATATAAACCTACTTTATAGGCCAACTTACAGAGTACCTGCAGGTCAGGGCTATTCATCACTACATACAGATATCTTCAGGACACACGTCCACCAATAACAACACATTCATTCGTCCACCATTCTGCATCGGTCTCTCCCCTGGTGTGTGAAATTATAGATTTTATGTTTTAAAGTATGCTTCCTCGCAGTCTTTGTTCTATATGTGACTTCACAGACATTTGCTGACATGTGTTGTATTAAATTGGATGAAACTGTACAATAAATGAATCAATAAATCAGGTAACAATCAGACATTTTTAAGCTAATGTTTGTTAATTTGCAGCTTTTGTTCAGTTTGGGTTCATTTCCAGATGTAATAGCTCGAAGCTAAATATCAGGCGGCTCAGTTTAAAGCTTTTTAAATGTGCCTTGCTTTAATGTTCTTCAAAATGAAACATTAGCTCTCTCAAAATCTATCTGCTGACTGAACTTATCTTAACTCTGTGATGTAACTTTGATGAATTCTCTGCTCCTCAGCTTACACTGGCATTACTGAATGAGGAGTTTATTTAAAGACCTTACAGAGTGAGAGGAATTGAGGTCATAAATTCAGCAATATCAGGATTACTTGTTAACATGCGGATTAAATGCTTATTAGAGGAATCTTAAACATTTGTATTTCACTATAAAAGTCTCACTGTGCCAAATCCTTAATTACATCCTGTTTTTTCCTTTTACAGCATCACCGTAGACGCTTCTCAAACTTTAATCATATCAGAGCAGAGCCTAGTCAACATATTTCCTTCTTGTAAATATTAAAGGTGACGACTGATTGTGTCACAGTAGATTAGTCAAATTTATCAAGGCCCTGGCTGACGGTTAGGGAGTCCAGCAAAATTTTGCTGTTGAGCTGCTATTGATCCCCAGCATCTATCTCCATTGTCTGTGCAGTGTACCCTGTCACCTCTTCTCATTGAGCACAGTGTACACAGCAGACTGGACACTTCATTCTGTATGCAAAGATGCAGAAACCAACCAATATCCTCATGACAGGATCATTGGATCATCAACTGGTCTCAGCGTTTCTGTCTCTCAATCACAATAGATCATAGGTTATTTGGGAATATGCATCATGTGACGTCATTGTAAGCTGAAACAATGAAGTGGATGTAGAGTCCCAAAAACTACTGAAATCCGATGAACCTCAGGCTTCTGAGAGCGAAGCTACAGGGAAGGTTTTGGTTTTCCGACATCTGATGTCTGTCTACATCTGATTCCTTAAATAGATTAAAAACATATTTTCCTTTTATGTGGCTTCCAGACACAGTAAATCACTGTACGGTATCTTTGGTACACTGCATAGAGTGACAATATGTAAAACTGGGAGCCAACATTATCA
Organism: Nibea coibor; assembly: GCA_023373845.1. NCBI lineage: Eukaryota > Metazoa > Chordata > Actinopteri > Sciaenidae > Nibea > Nibea coibor. Next base: position 17,923,735 of record CM041727.1, on the reverse strand, counting down.
ACAGAATGTGAAGAGCTATGCCATCCTGCCACATCTTCTGTATGTATTGTGTGAGATATTTAATGGAATTAGCAGCTTAGCTCCAGCCCGTCCTTTCTTGTGATATTTCTTGTGTCTTGAGAGGCGATAGTGAATCACTGTAGTCCGGCTGTGGTCCAACATGAGGATAAAGAAGCAGAGAACGGTGCCGAGTGGAGGGACAGAATTGTTGCTGCTAGCCGACAGACAGCTGCTGAGGCCGGGGGCGCTGTAGAGGAGAGACCCTGAGGCAGAGCCGGAGCCTCTGGAGAAATAAAACCTGGAGGGTCACCAGATTCTGAACTGATTCAGAGATCTTAAAATTTATTTTTTAAACATTTGGGATTAAAAAGTGGAATTATCTTCATTATCCATGTAGGAGATAAGTAAGAAAATTGGACTACCTGGTAAGTGCTGAAAATGTGTTTGTTACTTCACTCCAGCTCTTGAATGCATTAGGGTTAGGGTTAGGATTGCATTAGCTAACCCTAACCCTATTTTGAACTAAGTCAGCCCTGATCAATCTGAACTCGGCGTATAAGTTGCTTGTTTGACTTGACAAAATATGAATTCAGACTTTCAACAAATTGCCATCATGTTGTAATTATAACACCATCCTTTCGGTCCATTTATTCCAAATAAATCAAATCAAAATCTCTTTGTTTTGGGGTCATACTTCTGTAAAGTCAGCCCAGCAATTCATAGTTACTCACAAAAATTTGTACAAATTCTCTTGTCATACAAATTACTGTGTTGAAATTTTGGAACGCTTGCTATACAGTTTGTATGTGTATCCATGTGCATAACTGTAAACAATGTTCAAGAACATTATCACATCAACGGTGAGAGAAAGTAAAATTCTGCCTGATATTTTATTTTAAATTACACATTGCTCCTTTAAAGTTATTGATAAAAATGTTTTTAGATCAATCAATCAGTCAATCAATCAGTGTTTTTTGACACAGCCAATCACTAAATGACTAAATGTAGTTATGTTTTTCTGTATTGTATTTTGTTTTGTTTTTAACCAAATTGATTATGGGGACTTTTTTTTAATTAACACATCAGACAAATTGTTCATTTGAAATTGAGTTTTACATTGTGGTATAGTGTGAGATGTGTTGTGAATGCTTTGTGTGCACATCCGAGCCGTGGTGATTGCAAGGAGGCCAGTACTGATGGAAAGAGAAATATTTTTAGCTCTTTAATCGACGATGGGAAGGATGAGCATCAGCCAGTCAGATGAAGGTCGAGGCGCTAGTTGAATAGTTTTCACTGCATTTTTATGGATACGAGGTCTGAGTGTGGCCTCTCAGCTTTAAGAGTTTGTTTTGTGGGTGTTTACATCCACGGAGGCTGAACAGTGGACGATTTGTAGCCTGTTTTTGTGTTCGAGATTAAAACAGTGCTTCAGTACATTTACTGTAAATATACAGACGATGTGACTTTTTATGGCCAAGTTAGTCACCTGACCTCAACCCAAGTGAGCATGTGCTCGCCACTAAAGACCAGACGCGTGCTGAAGTCTGCAGGTTGTAGAGGTCACATAGTGACAGTGCTGGAATGTCACTAAGTGTGTTTTATGGTTGAGCCAAACTTGACTATTTACATGTTGTTTGAGACTTTTACTCCACTAATACTTCATTGGTATATTTCATATCGCAGTGTTGTGCTATTGTTGTTGTTGTTTTCACTCCACTGACTGTAACTGGAATAACTGAGGCACCAGTAACAATAAAACTATAGCATAATATATAAAATGGCACTGTAACAGAAGGAGCATGAAGGTTTCAGCATGCTCTCTGCAGGTCGCTGTGTGTGAGTTGTCATTGCTGTCCAACACTGTAGTGGGAGCTGTGGCGTAATCTGCAGCAGCACCATCACACGAACATTTAGAAGAGTTCTTTAAACAAAATAAAGAAGTGCGAAACTGTGTTTTCGTTTGAGGACAGTTTCTTTATTCAGTGATGAACATCGGTGAAGATTCTAGCCAGTGTCAAACTGTGTTAAAGAGACTTCATCTTCCTCAGGCTGTTTTCTTCAGTTTGATAAATCATATAGCAAATAGCATGTGAGTTTGTATTTTAACATACCAACGATATTTTATTACCTTTCTGAGTTTACATGTTTTTTTTAAAACTACATAGTGCACCTTTAAGTCAAAATTTGAACAGGGACTGATCAATGCAGCTATTTAGTATGTCAGTTTTATAAAGCTATGGTTCATTGAAACTCTGCACATTGCCAAATAAAAAGTGTGCAACGTATCTATAAAAACAACCTATAACCATAAGGGGCATGCTAATGATCTTGTCGTATTTCTAAACATATCAGTAAACTTCAATATGATGATATATGATAAGAGCTCACGACTACAAGATCTGATGTTGAAACAAAGTTATCTCCGTCCATTGAATTAATGATTAAATGGCGTAAGTGGATTTCCATAAAATGCACCATGAGTTTTACGGTGAACTGCTTCATTTACAGTCTGGATGTCAACAACAATCTACATCCTGTGTTTGAGTCCTGTGTTGAGAAAACGGGGAGCTTGTACAGGCTGTAGTGCCGGCGCCAGAAAGCAGCCAGACAGTGAACTGTAGCTGCTAAATGTTAATGTGCTATTAAACGCACTGCAAATTATACAGAAACCCTCCGCCACTGACACAGGAGAGAAAGAGAGAGGCGAGATTTACAGCTCCATGGCGGCATGCTGAACTTCATAAAACATATTATGTTTGAAAATGAACACGGCCAGCATTTATCATCACGGCACTACAGAGGGTGCACGAGGAGGAGCAGGGAAGGCCCATTCCATCTGACCTCTCCCTGACACACACACACACACACACACACGTAATAATTTGTCTGTGATGACCAAAATTTTATTTTAGAGACAAACTCTTTTTAAACATGTCTAACCCTACAGGCATAGAACACGCACGCTTAATCCAGGCTCCAGACACTATTTAATTTAATGTGTTTACAAAGGCACAATGGCAGCTTCACAAGTGAAAAAACTGCAGCATTTGGTGTTGGTTTCCATAATGTGTGCAGGCCAGTAGTGGGAGACCTGCTGGGAAGCTTAATAATACATCAGATTTATTTGTTGGATACATTTTTAATACTAATAATGTGACTCCATGCATTGTCCATGGGAATGTCCAAAGATACTGGAAGAAGGTTGCTGGTGAAGCAACTCCTCTTTGAGCCAGACGCTGTGTACTCGGTTTACTCAGACTATGTTGTTACTTTGCGGCAACCTGCTTATTGACTTTGGTTGTTTGCTGGCCAGGAGGATAAGTGCAGTCGTCTGGAAAAATATGGACGTAACTTCAATAGGAATGTGGACAAAGAGACTTGCAGCCTGTTTTGCTTTGGAGACATCAACTTGCTATTGTTCCTGTTGCCCACTATCATTAGAACTCGCCCAACGTTGCAAAAAATAGACAGGCAGAGGGATTTCTTGACAGTGCCATGTGTGACAGCCACAATCAACATCAAAATCTTGAGAAAAGATTTGGTTTAGTTTGTCTCCAACCAGCCCAACCTCGCAAATCCTGAAAAGAAGTCAGATTTAAGGAAAACCTTAAAACCAAAACACTAACCCTCGACTTGATGATAACCTCTTAACACATTTCCTCTTAAGTGGCTTTGAGATTGTTAAAAAGATCTTATTCTGACAGCTTTCAGAAGAGTAGCTTTATATATTCTATATCAGCTAACATCAGTTCATTCGTGGATTCATTCTTGATGTGTTCAGAAATATATCTGGTGCATTTGGAAAGAGTTAAATCTCCACTAAACCTTTCTGTGAGTAAACTAATCAGAGCTGGTGTCAGGACATTGTTACCCTGACTTGCCTGACTTTGTCCAAAGTAAAGAATATAACTACCAATGCCTCTGAAGCTCACTCGTTAACACACTGGATCTCATATCTCTCGTATGTATGTGTGTGGTCTGCATGCTAAACTAGGCTAACCACACCCTGACTCTAGCCATGTAGTTAACACATAAACATGAGACTGATATTGAGCTCACTCAGAAATTTCCAAAAATGTAAAAGTGCACATTTTTCACTGTTTCCAATGTTAGGACCCAAAGAGTGGCATTTATGTGGAAATGGAACAAAAGTATGCCCATGCAAAAATGATAAATTCAGGCCACGTATGCCTCAAAATGTACATTGCACTATTTTACACAGAAATGTGTGGACTCTGTTATGTGTAAGTTGAGTGTTTGCATGTTCGTGGTTTTTAGCTCAGGTCTGTGCTTCATTAATGTCTCCCTTACTCTCCTCTTAGTTTTGTTGCACCTGTTATAAGCTAGTTAGACTCAGGACTCACTTTAACCCGAGCAGAGGTTTAATTGGCCTTAATAACTGTGTGACACACTTGTGTGCGAGTCTTTAAAGTGCTGCCAACACTCTTGGTGTTAAAGTCAAAACAGATTTCTCCTTGTTTTGCGTGTGAAGAAATTGTGACTTTAATGAAGGTATTCTGCACAATGTTCCGTTTTTTAAAAGGTGACTGAACCAATTTGGATGTTTGTTGATGTAATTGGGCAATGACTGTCAACTTCCAGGTTGTGCTACAGACTCAAGCACCAGTATGCAGGTTTTAGTGGCATCTAGCATCTAGCTGTGGATTGCAGCTCCTTGCTTCAACCTCCATTTCTATGTCTGTAGTAGAAAATATGGTGGCCATAAAACGTGGTGGGGGAAATGAAAGGCCCTATCTAGACAGTTTTGTTTGTTTAGTTTGTCCATTCTGGGCTACAGTAGAAACATGGTACTTCAACATGGTGGAGTCTGTAGAAAGATGTCTAGATAGGAACATTCTAAGGACACAAAAATAATAATTAACTTTCACATGTTTATACTATAATGAAAACCACCCTGAAGACCACCCTATAACATTCAGTATTAAACCAATAATGACTGAAGAACCTAGCATGCTGGCTAACTTACTAACCGTTAAACACAGACAACACAGTGTACTGATTTTTTTTTATTAACAAAACTGAATTTAAATTTAATTCAACATTATTGATTTGTTAACCCCCATCAAGAATCAGCCCATTGTATTGAACAGGGACTCCGGAGAGACTCCCCCTATCCAAAATAAGTGTCATTAAAATCTACAAATTATTTTAAAGCGGAGGTGCTTTTCAGACACATTTTGTTATTCACAAAAATAATAATGTTAATTTTGTATTTACTTTATTAGGATCCTGTGTTATCAACTTGTCTTCCTGGACGAGTAGATCTAAAGAAGAAGATCTGTTGCTTCTGCATCTTTTTGCCCTGTCCTTTATGAATAAAAAAGAATTATTCCACATTTGTTTCAAACACCAAGAGGCAACATGCTGATAAAGATATTCAAGAATCAGCGTGAAGGATTTATTGGCATTGCCTGACTTGCCTTACCCTCCCCTTTCAAGTGTGAAGGGGAAACTATGGTGGCTGCAACCTGCATAAAAATGTTCTATCTAGAGCCAGTGTCTAGTTTGTCTGCTCGGGCTGCTGTAAAGACATGGCAGTTCAACATGGTGGACACTGAGGTAAAAATACTCATTAGGTGATTAGACACTCATTAAAACATGAATATTAACGTTCATTTTATAATCATATTTTATCATTAATTTCCACAACACATGCCCCCAAATCTCACACACATCCAGTGAAGAGGGTTTCCAAAGACACCAGAGAGAAACATTTGGAAGCACCTTGCTGCAAATAAAGACAATATTTATGGATCTTCTGATGCAGGAACACATGGGAAAACCACCATGTATCCATTTTCAATTTCAAATTCAAAGAACATGTGTTTCACATTGACATGTGGCTTTTTTGCAAAAGCAACCAATCTGAAAAAGCTGCAGTTTGTTTTGTGTATTTAGCACCATTACAACAAAACACTGAAGCTCCCAAACAGTGCACTGATGATAGATATTGTGTTGGGTTAAGTGGTGGGTGCGCTTGGTTTCCTTCTCTGCTGTCTGTTGCCGTGCCGTTGCGCAGTTGAGGCTGGTGTGATTCAGGCGGTTTCAGGTTCCTGTGATCTTAATCATCCAGCCCAACAACTTGAAACTACCTACATCACACAGCTCCTGTATGAATCCGGTGACTCCAATCATGGCGGCAGGAGTTATGGAAACTGCAGGAGGAAACACTCCAGCTGGTTCTGGGATTTCACGCAGGGTTAGCAGAGCACAGCACAACACTCAAACATAATAGAAAGGAGAGTTTCAACTCTCTACAGGTCTTCAGAATACATGGTTTGTCACTGATGATCCATTTGAGGCACCACCATCGTGAGAGCCTAGTATCGCGAGGAATTACATCCCTATTGGAGAATCACATCTAGATTCACATCAAGTACTAACAATCAACAATGCCAACGCAGGATGTAAAGTAGGCTGGAGTTTGCCTTCCATCATAGAGTTTAAATTTATTGTCTCCTTTTAATTAACATAACAATGTTCTTTGTTTTGGTTGCCAAACATGGACTATAACCCCTTATTTTACGTTGTATCACCTTATATATTACCTTGGACCAAAAGAACTTTGGCACTGGACATGTTCAAGGGTTTTGCAGAATCGTCCAATGTTCTTGACTGGCGATAACATCATAATCAGTTTAAGTTCTTTCTAAACCCATTTCAAATGACCCTCATATGACTGTGTTTTTCTCTTTTTTTTCCCTTTTTTTAATCAGTCTAAGTCTAATAAAAAAAAAACACTTCTTGGTTACAGCACTTGTTTTTACATTTAGTAAAATATGATTTTTTGCTTTTCCCTCTCCTTTGTCTATTCACTAAATATAGAGGCGTTCTGTGTGAGTATTTCTTGGCCTGACGCAGTAACCTCTTGGGCTCTTGTCATCATGAGGTTGCCCAGCAACCTGCGGAGGCTCCATGAAGTTACTGATTCTTGCCAAGATCACATTTGAAACATAACTATGTATAAAACCTCAGGGTGTTTTTACACTTGAGTTTACTATTTTCAGATTAAACAAACATGGTATAACACATTAATAATCGAGCTTTAGAGGTGCTGATTGATTTTGTTACCTTTGGACAAAGGCTAAATGTTTCTTCATACTAAACTGAGCTACCTAGGTCCTGGTGGAAGCTTCATATGTACCACAGATTCTCACCAAGAAAGTCAGTGAGCGTATTTCCCAACAGGTCAAACTATTGATGTTGAACTTTAAGTGTAGGTGGAGTAAGTTAAAAGAAACTAATGTTGACAGTTATTAGGTAACAGGACACCTAAAGTAATCTCCTATGTTAAAGTCACATGCTCTGTGAACCAAACCAAAGTGGTGCCATATGAACAACATGTTACTTCTACCATTGCTTTGCAGAGAAAGCGGTCAGTATTCACATGAAGATGTCACATTTCAGGAAAAAGTGTGTGAAGAAATGATTAATGGTTCTTGTGAGGACAGAAACAATGACTCGTTTCAAGACGATTAATCGTGTTAAACACGACGCCATTATACAAAACATCCATTTCAGATATGTTGTCTTGAGACAGATGTTTACAACCTGTATCTTCATCTCGACGCGTGCGTCTCTTGCCCAGTTGGACTTCTTTTTTAGCCATGTAGATCTGACGTTGCAGCAATGAGCACAGTGTTATTAGAAGTGATCTAACTGTTTGGCCGTACCAATGAAAATAAGATCCAGATAATAAACCAGAGCTTGCCTTTAACATCTGTAAGGATGAGGAGTCATCGGGCTGCAGAACACAAGAACAGGGGAGGAAAATTAAGGAATTTTGCTGCTTTTTATTGATTCTGTTTTACAGAAGACATTAGCACAAACTCTGTTAGATTGCTTCATCAGATTCACTCTTACCCTTCCCAAAACATTCCAAAGCTAGCCCCACAAAGTCACCTAAAGAACGCAGACTAAGTTTAATAAATGCAAACAGTCATCTGAAAGACTGACAAATGGAAATCCATGCTAAGTGAATTACATTTTAATCGTCACGCAAGTACAGTAACGCTGTGACAGTTGCAAGACTGGAAGTATTGCCGTCCTCTGGTTATAATCAAATGATTGGAGTGCATGTGACTGAATCCAGCAGCAGGAGGTCAGACTGCTGCAGTAAATCATATCTAACAAGTAAAATCCCTTCAGCACCAGGTTCCTGCTTGGCTTAATGAATATCCAACTGCGTGACCCTGATGCGAAAAGAAGTTTGGAAAACCTCTCGAGCTGTTCCTGTTGCTTCATGCGAAGCAAGGTGATGAAACACGATGAACTCGAGAAGAATTTAATTTAGGGATCATTTCAGGGGATGCTTTCGTAGACGAGGATCCCTGTGAAAAAAAAGAGAGAGAAAGGAGAAAAGAGGAGTCATATCTGTTTAGTCTCAGCCATGTGTGTCCGAGAGACAAAGCCGACCATCAAAAGGGAATGCAGACAGGAAGGACGACAAAGAAGGCAGACTTTCCAGGAGGCACAAACCATCCTTTGGAGTGTCTTTTGTTGACCACCAATAGGCAATAAGGGGCAATAAGGCAGCCATAAAACCACACTATGCAGTAATATACACCACTAGTACAACTGCCTCCTCCACTTCCTCCAGCCACCAATAAATGAGTTGGTCAATTACCCCCGTGGTAAAAAATAAAGGTGGGAGAAAGAGACAGATGGGAGAAGGAAAGAGTCATGCAGACGGACAGGGAGGCAGACAGGACAGCGATGAGGCTGGAGACAGTGTGGCGCTGCAGAAATGTTGTCTCAACATGGCGCCTGCAGACCTGCTGCCCGGGAACCGAGGCTGTCCTCCCTCCTTCCTTTATTACTATTCGCTCTATCTTTGTGCTCTTCTTCCATTTCCTCTCCTTGTTTGTTTCCTTCTGTTCTCTCCCGCCTGCCGCACTCTGCTCTATTTATTTGCTCTTATTCTCTCTCAGCTGAATTACAGTCAGCGTTGCTTTCCTTTTTTACTCTTTTCTTTTCCTCCTCTCTCCTCTCCTCTCCTCTCCTAACAAACGGACAGCAGCTGGCTATTGCAGCGGCAGAGGAAGTTCAGCCATGTGTTCCTGATCAAAGCTCCACATAGAAGCCCCGTGGGTCGCTTCTCATGCAACAGAACTACCCCGAGCGTTGCATTTAGCCTGCGATGAAACAGGGTGATGGTGAGGGTGAGGAATCAGGATCTGTTGCTGACTAACATGATGATATGTCCGACCGCAGTACGATTTTATAACCTTACCCCATCATATGCACATGTAGTACCACCCAACATCTTATTTCAGCTCGGAGAGATGATTCGATATGTGCTGTAAGATGATATGTTAGAGCTGACTCCACTCTTCAGGCACTGTCTTGAACATCTAACCTGCGGGAAACAGAAAATGAGTTTATGTTGCGTCTATAAAAAGAAATTCAGACACAACGGGGACCATTTACTGCAGCTCTATCAGTGCATCTACTATTTGATGTCCCCAGAAAGGTATATGATGCCTCAGGCGGGACTCGAATGCAGACCATGTGGATGCAACCAAGCATTTTTTGACATTATAAATAATACTCTTACCAGTGATACTGCTACTGCTGCCATTAGTGCTAATGCTATGAACGATATTAGCCTACGTCTATTAAAGAATGCAAAAGGAACATGAAAATAAAATAAAACTGTTTGTTGGGTACAAAATGCTGCATGAATATACTGGATACATACACACTGCACTGTTTGATCTGATAATCGTACAATAATTAAAAGACAAAAGTAAAAATCTTGGTCTTTTATCTCTGTCTCTTTGTCTGAAGGAAATGCCCTGGACCATCTGTACCTCCTGCGTTTTCAGCTCGAGCGAGCAGGAAGTGGAACTCGTTAAATTCAGAAATAGAAGTTCGAAAGCTCTCACAGGAAATATTACATCAGTAGAACCTCGAACATGTTTCCCACAGGCTGGAGTGAGCTGGAAAATCAGCTGTAACAGCAGAACTACAAATCGGCACCATTTTGATGTCCAGGACTCATGTGACAATATGCAATGCATTCACTAATTCATATTTGCTGTGTTTTTATTGACGCCTTTAACAGAGAAGGTCAACAAGGCCTGTAACTAATTATTCTGCATATTCCATGTCTTGTTTACATCAATAAATTTAAAAAAAAAAAAAAGCCATGTGGTAATTTTATATGAGTACGACATGAAACTATGATCTGATGAAACATAAACCTGACTGTACAGTTTGGTCACAGTGAGCCATCGCTGACATGCAGCCTGCTTCATTTCAAGTAAAAGTACATCTGATTTTAATTTAAGACGACAAACATAGAGAAGCTACTTGATTAATTATAATAATTCCAGTGTGTTTGAAATAAGAAACACTTATCAGTGCTTTTTAAAAAATTATTGTCACATAGCCTGTGTTTTATTTTGAAAAAAAAAATCACTATCACAACTTAATAAATTAGCATCATTTATGGAGCTTTTGCTGTTTGTACCAGACTTTGATGGCAGCAGAGTTTATACTTTATTAAAAATATATAGATTTTTTTTCAAGAATTACAAATATGCAGATTTTAGATCTTCAGATGCAGACAGAGATTGTTTCCTCTGTAGCTTCTGTGGATTTGGGGTAGTTTCAGATTCTATAATTAAAATGTGTGTGTGGTTGGTATTTTAGTCATTTATAAAAAGCTAGTTTTTTACATGTTTATGTGTATGATACATTTAATTTAACAAACCAGTTTTGTGATCAATGATCAATATGTTGAAAGGCTTGTGAATGATTAGTCTATAATTGATTACAATGTAATTATAATTCTCAAATGAACCCTAGTCCTCACACAGTCCCACTAAACTTTAAAAACACAAACAGCGAGGGAAAAAAAAGTGGGAGTGTTGGTGGCTTTAAATGTGTCAGGGGTAATTTTTTATCAGTAATCAGTTCCATTCAAAGATTCATCAAGTAGCTTGTGGGATCATTTCACAGTGTCCCACTTTTGCTGAAGCCACACTAAAGACTTCACAATTTCTACTTCAGAGGCCCATGTTGGGAAATAATATTTACAGAAGCCGAAAAGTCAGCTGAATGCATAAAATATGAAAATCCAAAACAAATCAAGTGTTGGGGTTTGCAATAAAATCCTGCTACAGTCCTTGTTCCTTCACACCCTCCAGACGAATAATAAATAAAGTGATCACTGCAAATCAGCAGCCATCAGCTGTAAACAGTCTGTGGTCATTTACTGAACGACCTCCTGTCATTATGTAGAGGAAAAAGACACACACTCACCTTGAGATGAAGACAGACTCCAAGTTGCCTGGATGGGAGATAAAATTCAACTTTAGATTTATATTCAGAAAGAATGTGGACAGAGGCAAGAGAAGACAAGACAAGACACTGTCCCACCCACCGACATATCCAGCTTATACTCTCCTCTGAGGCCGTCTCCTCCTCCTCGAAGTCTGCGTTTGCTCGGAGCTGAATCCTCGATGCAGGGCGGTAACAGGCCGACACTCCTCAATCCAATCCAAGAGTCCAAATGACATGTTTGAGGGTTTTTTTTTTTATCTTAATATACCCCCCCCCCCCCCCCCCCCCCCCCCCCACAGACAAATCAAAATGAACACCTTCATATCAGGTCAGGTCGACGCTCCTGCTGCTCTCCAGGCGGCGCTGTAGGTTCAGGTACACGCCGAAGAGGAGCCAACCTCCCCTTCTGCAGCTCCATCTCCAGGCGCTGCTGCCCCGTGCGGGAATAGCACGGCCTCTTCCTCTTAGCTCGGGCCGACAACAAGGCGCCGACGACCGGGCAATCCGCCGCCGGAACCAGGCACAGCTGACGGGGCTCACCTGGAGAGGATGGAAGGAAGACAGATAACCGTCACATCAACAGACTGCTAACACTGAAAAGAAAGTTTTATTTTAAAAGTAGAAGAAGAAGAACAAAGCAGCCTGATCATTAGAACAGAAACTGTTTGAAATGCATCAAATCTCAAATCCTGCAATTCAGCTGTCTAAAATATATATATATAATATATTGATATTTAATATTTTAGGTGAAGCTGAACACTATGACGACATTAAAATTAACAAAGACATCTTTTCACTTACACACACACACACACAGGCGGTAAGAAAGAAATACATAATACGGCCAAATTCTAATACTACTACATTTACGGCGGTCCTATAATACTACTATTATAATAATAATTATTATTAACAATAATATAATAATTATAATAATATCAACTACAGTAAGAATAGTGTTGTGATTATCAAACTGAAGCTGAAACAATGTAGAATAAATGCGACGTGTGTGTGTGTGTGTGTGTGTGTGTGTGTGTGTGTGTGTGTGTGTGTGTATGATTGGACATTGGTAAGCTGTGTAACGCGTTTTTTTGTGATTTCTCTTTTCAGTTAGTTTCACTTGAGCACTGAACGCGTCTAAAGCATGAATGAACACACACACACACACGGACTCTTCAGACACACACTTGGAGTGAAGCACCGAGCAGAGTGATGATGGAGGATTGTTCACTAAAACACATCAGCAGAAAACATACAATGAAAAACAGTAAGGAGCAAAACAGTGAGACAATTTTCGTGTTTTTTTTTTTTTTTTACTTTAGTAAAATACAAATTAATTATATAAATCAGCAAATGCTCTACTTATTATAAAATATGTCGCATTGAATATAAATTATTAATATTATTATTGTTGTTGTCGTCGTCGTTGTTATTAGGGCCCGAGCACGCACTGTGTGCGAGGCCCTATTGCATTTCAAATGTTTATTATTAGGGCCCGAGCACGCACTGTGTGCGAGGCCCTATTGCATTTCAAATGTTTATTATTTTTTTTTTTATTTTTATTTTTCTTCTTTTTCTTTTTCTTCCGCTAAATGAATCGCATTTTCGACGGCCTATATGTACTCGAAAAGTTATGAAAATTTGGCTACCCCCCCAAAGTTGGGCGTAAAATTACGTATTTTGGGGGTCTCACACATGGACGAGCAAAAATGGCTCTACGGCGCCACCTACGTTTCAGTTGTCGGAGGAGCCCCTGGACACGGTTTCATCCACGAGCACGAAATTTAGTGGGAGTATGTAAAGTACCGAGCCGCACAAAAAAGTCTCTTGGTGACCAGGGCTATCGCGAAGCGTACAGCGGCCATTTTGTTTCAAAGTTGGCGTTTTTGTGTTTTTGGGGTCATTTTCAGGGGTCGTATTTGAACGAACTCCTCCTACAGCTTTCATCTGATCTGTTTGAAACTTGGCGTGTGTGTTCTTAAGGCCTTGACCATGAAAAGTTATCAAAATCGTGAGCTTCAGATTTACTGCGTCAGAGGGGCGGGGCCACGAAATTTGGCGTTTTGGCGTGAAATTTCGACGTGCTATAACTTTGCCAAAAATACTCCAATCTTCACCAAACCTCAGGTATATAATGGCAGTCTGGCCTAGAATACATTTCCATAAAAATATTTGGAGAATTTCACAGCGCCTCCTAGTGGGGACAGAAAAGACCACTTTTACAAAATGACATCCAGCTCGGAAAATATTGACCATACACACCTCAAACTAGTTGGAGATGTTGTTAAGGCCTTGGTGTTGACATCTGGGAAAGAATTTCAACTTGACATCAGAGGGCGTGGCCGTGACAGCGCGTCAAAGTCAAGCGTTCGACGAAAAATGGAACTCCATTGACTTTTTGGGTAATTTTCAGGCAAATGTGTTGGGCTTTCGTATACTTTCTCAGACCTGTCTGAAAGCTCTTGTGGTTGTTAAGAACACTATTATGCAAAATTCGGCTGCATAATTAATTAGGGGGCGGGGCAAAATCGCTCTATAGCGCCCCCTTGAATTTTTCTTTCAAGCAGCCCCGCCACAGTTTTGGACACAGAGTTATGAAACCTCAGCCGAATTGTAGAGGAAGACATAACCTACAAAAAAGTCTCTTGGAGCAATGGGCTAAAGTTAACAGCACGCGAGATATTTAAGCGTGAAAATCACCATTTTTACTGTTTTGGCCAGTTGAGAAGGGGTCATATTTGAACGAACTCCTCCTAGGGATTTTGTCCAATTCACTTCAAAATTGGTAGGTGTGTTCATCTAGACTTCCTGAGTAAAAGTTATCAAAATCATGAACTTCGAAGGAACAGTGTGGGCGTGGCGCACCATCAAATTTGACCCAGTGATTTAACATTCGAACTCCTTTGACTTTTTGGCTGTTTTTTAAACACAGGCTGTGGTGCTTTCATATGTTTTGTCAGAGCTGTCTGAAACTTCTTGTGGTTATTAAGACCAAAAAGATGCAAAAATCGGCTGCATGTGTAATTAGGGGGCGGGGTGAAATCGCTCTATAGCGCCCCCTTGGATTTTTCTTTCAAGCAGCCCCGCCTCAGTTTTAAACTCAGAGTTATCAAATCTCAGCCAAATTGTAGAGCATGGCAAGACGTACAAAAAAGTCTCTTGGAGCAATGGGCTAAAATGAACAGGAAGCGAGATATTTAATGATGAAAATCACCATTTTTAGTATATAGATCTGGCTGAGAAGGGGTCATATTTGAACGAACTCCTCCTAGGGATTTTATCCAATTGACTTCAAACTTGGCAGATGTGTTCATATAGCCTTCCCGAGTAAAAGTTATCAAAATCATGAATTTTGATGAAACGGTGTGGGCGTGGCGCTCCCTCAGATTTTGACCGTTTGTCCCAATTCCGGCGAATGTGTGTGGTCAATTGAACGAAACGCTTTGAAAGCGTCAAAGGCTCGCGCATTTTCCAACTGCTGCCTTCCGACGTGCCAGCCCGTCGAGTTGCGTGGGAGTGCGAGGGCCCGTTCAACGCTGCTTGCAGCTTTAATTTTTTTTTTTATTTTTATTTTTCTTCTTTTTCTTTTTCTTCCGCTAAATGAATCGCATTTTCGACGGCCTATATGTACTCGAAAAGTTATGAAAATTTGGCTACCCCCCCAAAGTTGGGCGTAAAATTACGTATTTTGGGGGTCTCACACATGGACGAGCAAAAATGGCTCTACGGCGCCACCTACGTTTCAGTTGTCGGAGGAGCCCCTGGACACGGTTTCATCCACGAGCACGAAATTTAGTGGGAGTATGTAAAGTACCGAGCCGCACAAAAAAGTCTCTTGGTGACCAGGGCTATCGCGAAGCGTACAGCGGCCATTTTGTTTCAAAGTTGGCGTTTTTGTGTTTTTGGGGTCATTTTCAGGGGTCGTATTTGAACGAACTCCTCCTACAGCTTTCATCTGATCTGTTTGAAACTTGGCGTGTGTGTTCTTAAGGCCTTGACCATGAAAAGTTATCAAAATCGTGAGCTTCAGATTTACTGCGTCAGAGGGGCGGGGCCACGAAATTTGGCGTTTTGGCGTGAAATTTCGACGTGCTATAACTTTGCCAAAAATACTCCAATCTTCACCAAACCTCAGGTATATAATGGCAGTCTGGCCTAGAATACATTTCCATAAAAATATTTGGAGAATTTCACAGCGCCTCCTAGTGGGGACAGAAAAGACCACTTTTACAAAATGACATCCAGCTCGGAAAATATTGACCATACACACCTCAAACTAGTTGGAGATGTTGTTAAGGCCTTGGTGTTGACATCTGGGAAAGAATTTCAACTTGACATCAGAGGGCGTGGCCGTGACAGCGCGTCAAAGTCAAGCGTTCGACGAAAAATGGAACTCCATTGACTTTTTGGGTAATTTTCAGGCAAATGTGTTGGGCTTTCATATACTTTCTCAGACCTGTCTGAAACCTCTTGTGGTTATTAAGAACACTATTATGCAAATTTCGGGTGCATAATTAATTAGGGGGCGGGGCAAAATCGCTCTATAGCGCCCCCTTGAATTTTTCTTTCAAGCAGCCCCACCACAGTTTTGGACACAGAGTTATGAAACCTCAGCCGAATTGTAGACGAAGACAAGATCTACAAAAAAGTCTCTTGCTGCAATGTGCTAAAATTAACAGGAAGCGAGATATTTAAGCATGAAAATCACCATTTTTGCTGTTTCGACCTGGTTGAGAAGGGGTCATATTTAAACGAACTCCTCCTAGGGATTTTATCCAATTGACTTCAAACTTGGCAGATGTGTTCATATAGACTTTCTGAGTAAAAGTTATCAAAATCATGAATTTTGATGAAACAATGTGGGCGTGGCGCTCCATTACATTTTGACCCTTTGATACTACATTCAAACTCCATTTACTTTTTTGGCTGTTTTTTAAGGTAAAGCTGTTGTGCTTCAATACTTTCTTAGACCTGTCTGAAATTTCTTCTGGTTGTTCAAACCAATATTGTGCAAATTTCGGCTGCATCGTTAATTAGGGGGCGGGGCAAAATCGCTCTATAGCGCCCCCTTGAATTTTTCTTTCAAGCAGCCCCGCCACAGTTTTGGACACAGAGTTATGAAACCTCAGCCGAATTGTAGACGAAGACAAGATCTACAAAAAAGTCTCTTGGAGCAATGGGCTAAAATGAACAGGAAGCGAGATATTTAACAATGAAAATCACCATTTTTGCTGCTTCGAGCTGGTTGAGAAGGGGTCATATTTGAACGAACTCCTCCTAGGGATTTTGTCCACTTCACTTCAAAATTGGTAGGTGTGTTCATCTAGACTTCCTGAGTAAAAGTTATCAAAATTATGAATTTTGAGAAAATTGTGTGGGCGTGGCGCTTAATTAAATTTCACGCTTTGATACAACATTCAAACTCCATTTACTTTTTCGGCTGTTTTTTAAGGCAAAGCTGTTGTGCTTCAAAACTTTCTCAGACCTGTCTAAAACTTCTTCTGGTTGTTCAAACCAATATTGTGCAAATTTCGGCTGCATCGTTAATTAGTGGGCGGGACGAAATCGCTCTATAGCGCCCCCTTGAATTTTTCTTTCAAGCAGCCCCGCCATAATTTTGGACATAGAAAAATGAAACCTCAGCCGAATTGTGGGCGACGACAAGATCTACAAAAAAGTCTCTTGGAGCAATGGGCTAAAATTAACACGAAGCGAGTTATTTAACAATGAAAATAACCATTTTTGCTGTTTCGACCTGGTTGAGAAGGGGTCATATTTGAACGAACTCCTCCTAGGGATTTTAACCCATTGACTTCAAACTTGGCAGATGTGTTCATATAGCCTTCCCAAGTAAAAGTTATCAAAATCATGAATTTTGATGAAACGGTGTGGGCGTGGCGCTCCCTCAGATTTTGACTGTTTGTCCCAATTCCGGCTAATGTGTGTGGTCAATTGAACGAAACGCTTTGAAAGCATCAAAGGCTCGCGCGTTTTCCGACTGCTGCCTTCCGACGTGCCAGCCCGGCGAGTTGCGTGGGAGTGCGAGGGCCCGTTCAATGCTGCTTGCAGCTTTAATTAGGGCCCGAGCACGCACTGTGTGCGAGGCCCTATTGCATTTCAAATGTTTATTATTTTTTTTTTTATTTTTATTATTATTATTTTTATTTTTTTTCTTTTTCTTCCGCTAAATGAATCGCATTTTCGACAGCCTATATGTACTCGAAAAGTTGCGAAAATTTGCCTACCCCCCCAAAGTCGGGCGTAAAATTACGTATTTTGGGGGTCTCGCACATGGACGAACAAAAATGGTTCTACGGCGCCACCTACGTTTCAGTTGTCGGAGGAGCCCCTGGACACGGTTTCATCCATGTGTACGAAATTTTGTGGGAGTATGTAAACTACCGAGACGCACAAAAAAGTCTCTTGGTGACCCAAGCTATCGCGAAGCGTATGGCGGCCATTTTGTTTCAAAGTTGGCGTTTTCGTGTTTTTGGGGTCATTTTCAGGGGTCGTATTTGAACGAACTCCTCCTACAGCTTTCATCCGATCTGTTTGAAACTTGGCGTGTGTGTTCTTAAGGCCTCGACCATGAAAAGTTATCAGAAAGCGTGACTTCCAGATTTACTGCGTCAGAGGGGCGGGGCCACGAAATTTGGCGTTTTGGCGTGAAATTTCAACGTCCTATAACTTTGCCAAAAATACTCCAATCTTCACCAAACCTCAGATATATAATCACAGTCTGCCCTAGAATACATTTCCATAAAAATATTTGGAGAATTTCACAGCGCCTCCTAGTGGCGACAGAAAAGACCACTTTTACGAAATGACGTCCAGCTCGGAAAATATTGACCATATCCACCTCAAACTAGTTGGAGATGTTGTCAAGGCCTTGGTGTTGACATCTGAGAAAGAATTTCAACTTGACATCAGAGGGCATGGCCGTGACAGCGCGTCAAAGTCAAGTGTTTGACGAAAAATGGAACTCCATTGACTTTTTGGGTAATTTTCAGGCAAATGTGTTGGGCTTTCATATACTTTCTCAAACCTGTCTGAAACCTGTTGTGGTTATTAAGAACACTGTTATGCAAATTTCGGCTGCATAATTAATTAGGGGGCGGGGCAAAATCGCTCTATAGCGCCCCCTTGAATTTTTATTTCAAGCAGCCCCACCACAGTTTTGGACACAGAGTTATGTAACCTTAGCCGAATTGTAGATGAAGACATGACCTACAAAAAAGTCTCTTGCAGCAATGGGCTAAAATTAACAGGAAGCGAGATATTTAAGCATGAAAATCACCATTTTTGGTGTTTTGGCTGTTTGAGAAGGGGTCATATTTGAACGAACTCCTCCTAGGTATTTTATCCGATTGACTTCAAACTTGGTACGTGCCTTCATATAGACTTCCTGAGTAAAAGTTATCAAAATCATGAATTTTGAAGGAACAGTGTGGGCGTGGCGCACCATCAAATTTGACCCAGTGATTTAACATTCGAACTCCTTTGACTTTTTGGCTGTTTTTTAAACACAGGCTGTGGTGCTTTCATATGTTTTGTCAGAGCTGTCTGAAACTTCTTGTGGTTATTAAGACCAAAAAGATGCAAAAATCGGCTGCATGTGTAATTAGGGGGCGGGGCGAAATCGCTCTATAGCGCCCCATTGGATTTTTCTTTCAAGCAGCCCCGCCTCAGTTTTAAACTCAGAGTTATCAAATCTCAGCCAAATTGTAGAGCATGGCAAGACGTACAAAAAAGTCTCTTGGAGCAATGGGCTAAAATGAACAGGAAGCGAGATATTTAATGATGAAAATCACCATTTTTAGTATATAGATCTGGCTGAGAAGGGGTCATATTTGAACGAACTCCTCCTAGGGATTTTGTCCAATTGACTTCAAACTTAGCAGATGTCTTCATATAGGCTTCCCGAGTAAAAGTTATCAAAATCATGAATTTTGATGAAACGGTGTGGGCGTGGCGCTCCCTCAGATTTTGACCGTTTGTCCCAATTCTGGCTAATGTGTGTGGTCAATTGAACGAAACGCTTTGAAAGCGTCAAAGGCTTGCACGTTTTCCGACTGCTGCCTTCCGACGTGCCAGCCGTCGAGTTGCGTGGGAGTGCGAGGGCCCGTTCAACGCTGCTTGCAGCTTTAATTATCATTATTATTACTACTACTATATATTTCCACATGTGTAGCTTCAGCATAACTGAACGTCAGCCTGCTGTCCATCCAGATGTGTCGGTGGAATATTTGAATTCTTTAAATTTACATAAATAGACAGCAGAATTGCAACAAATGCACATAAACGTCTAAAAAATAATTAGCTGATAAAATAATGACCTAATAATTAAAAACAAGGAGCTGATTATTCATCAGCTCCTTGTTCTCGTTTGTTGTTTTGTGACCGCGCAGGGAGGCCGGCCTGGCAGAAGAAAGGCAACGTGCTCTTTTGTAAAATGATGTCGTACATATCTTCAGAAATCATCTTTTGTTTGAATACGTGACGTTGTGACGGATCAAATCGTTGCATTTTGGTCACGTCAGATATTTCCACTGTGCACCTTTGGTGTCTGAGCAGAGTGTGAGTGTGTGTGTGTGTGTGTGTGTGTGTGTGTGGCTGCTCACTTTTCATTCTCGTTCATGTTCCGCAGAATCTCTCCTGCAGAGCAGAGCAGCCTCACAGCTGATATTAAAGCTCACTTTGGTTTCTCCTTCTAAAACCTGCAGGTTAATAACCACAATTTACGACGACGTCCCTCCGAAACCCGCCGAGCAGACACGATTTTAACACGTCATCTCTGCTTCAAGTCTCACATCACGCAGATCCGAGCTTCAGGAACGCAAAAAGGACTGTGCAACACGCACGTCGTTTGTTGAACTCCTCTCGAATCCCAGTTTACTGAGCCCCATTCAGCCTGGACACATCAAACTATTCTGTAAATGGATGATTAATTCAGTGTCTATTATCAGGATGTAAAAGGAGGCAAACGTGTTTTTTTGTTCATCAAGAAATAAATAAATAAGATCACAACTATTCTATTCTCTTTGTCCTTTGGCTTCTTCTCCCTCTTTTACCCGAAAACATTATATATATAAATGCATCACAACTAATAGTTTTTTATTTAATTTCTTTTAGAATTTAGAGAATTTAAAAACACGTCGTTGGACGTTTTACAAGAAGATTAACTTTATTGATCCCCCAGTGTTTTTTTTTTTCTCATATCATATGTAAACTGGCACTTTTGGCTAGAATGTGTGTGTGTGTGTGTGGTGTGTGTGTGTGTGTGTGTGTGTGTGTGGTGTGTGTGTGTGTGTGTGTGTGTGTGTGTGTACGCGTCTCGTCCCCTTCAGTTTGCTTTGAGGTGAACATGGACGAACTCTGCTTTTGGGGTTTTATGTCCGGATGTGACCAGAGCAGGCCCAGCTTCGCTCGGCCCTTCCTGTCCGGCTGCTGGACACGGGAAGAGGGCAATTGAACCCTGGTGGAGCAATAAATTAATTTGAGGGAGAGTGGAGTAAAACGAGCCTTTAAGAGCCCCGCCATAAAACCAAATAAAGAGGAGTGAGAAAGAGTGTGAGATTCAGTCAGACAGGAAAGAGAGAGAGACAGAGTAGTCACCTTGTCTCGCCTCCAGACCAAACAGCCCCCCTCCCCTCCGGCTGCTGCCATGGTCGAGCTCTGACTTTACTGCCCTCACGCCGTCTGCCTCTTCTTCCTCCTCTTCCTCTTCTCTCCTGCTGATGCCTCACCGTGTCCACCTACATCTGTTGTTTTTGGAGTCTCCTCCCCTTCTCTTCTCATCTATCCTTTCATTCTCCGTCCATCCCTGCTTTCTCTCTCTAAACTCTGCTTCTCCTCTTTTAACTTTCTTCATCCACCCTTCCATCTCTTCTTTCCCCTCCAATCAAACCTCCCTCTTCTTCCGTTAATCTTTCCTGTCTTGCTTTCCCCCCCTTCTCAGTAAACCCTGCATTCCTCTCTCCTTCTCCGTCTCATTCTCTCTTCCATACCTTGTGTTTGTGGTCCCGGTCCTCCTGTCCGTCCTCCTCCGTGCTGCTGCAGCTGTCCCTGCGACTGTTTTGGACCGGACACGAATGACATCCCTCGTTACTCCTTCCCGTAATTTCCGTCGTCCGTCATGGAGCACCAGCAGCACTCCTCTTCCTCTCGACAACAAATAGGCTGTCATCATCCTCTGAGTCCAGCGATAACGGGTCGCTCTCATCCACAAGGGAGCCAGAGGCAGCTCGTGGCGGGGACGGTGTGCATCGGACCGCAGATCCGGCCGTAGTGGAGTGCAAATTCGCAAATCGTGGTGGAGTTTAAAGGGAAAAGGTTCGTCGCAGCTGTGACTGTGAGCAGCCTCCATGCGCACCGGAACCACCCTGGAAGACGCATCCATGATGACCGTGGTGACGGTGGCGCGCTGGCCCGGCGTCCAGGCTCCCAAAACGGAGCACGTGTCCCGGTCGCAAGCGACAGTCTGGACCTGAGCTGCCGGTTCGGCTCCTGCGTGATGTTGGTAGAGAAGGAGGAGGAGGAGGAAGTTGTTGCTATTGGGGTTGGTTGCATGGAGGAGGGGGGTCGTTTTGTTGGAATTCTGTAAACACGTGCGTTATGCGCATCCAGGGCAGAACGTGTTTTGGTCCCGGCTCCTTCTGTACCTCTGTGGCGGCTCTGCGGCATCTCTAGAGCCCACCTGACGGCGGCTGACACTAAGGTGACATGGAGAGGGTGTAGCTCGAGCTGCCGCTGGCGCGTCATCCTCGTGCGCACACCTACTCTGATTATATTAGTCCCTTTACACAGGAGCGCGTGATTTGACTACCTTTGAGTCTTTTTGTGGAGGGGCGGGAGAGTTAATGGAGATGCACCTTCACTGCGTATGTGTGTGTGTGTGTGTGTGTATTGTAGTTTGACTGCTGTGGAAAGATTTTCGAAGAGGAGGGGGTTTGTTTTTGGTTGATGGGGGAGAGACAGACTTTGGCTGGAAACGCTTCCTGTTAGGCGGCCAATGGCAGTCTGAGGTTCACGGACAGGCCACGCCCACGAACTTCTTTCTTTCTTTCTTTCTTTCTTTCTTTCTTTCTTTCTTTCTTTCTTTCCCTTCATGATGGGAAAATGGACTGCAGGCTCCATTAAAAGGCTCTCTCTAACATATTTCACCGCTGCTTCAAATGAGAACCACGCATGTTTCAGAGGCTGAAAGCGGGCAGGAGGCCGAGGCGGCCTGACTCCCAAAGCTGCATCCAATTACAGTCCAGTTGAACGAAGCAGCCCGCTGTGGAATTTCCCCTCGGATTGGGCCTGAACATGGCTCTAAAATAGCGGATGCTCTATGAACTATTCTTATGTTTCTGAGGAATGCATTGGGGATAATCACAGAAGTGAAGTTTACCATAAAAGGAGGACGTTCATGAGAAAATGATCCTGAAAGAGCTGAACGTGCTGATCAGGTTTAAGCAGAGCGCACGAGATTGCACTATCGTCTCACTCTGTCCACAGTGTTGCTGTTTATACAGATATACATATTTATATTGTATCTGTGCATAGTAGTTTAGTTTTTAGCTGTATTCATGTTTATATCCAACCCAGAGAGAAAGTGAAACTGGAGTCAAACTCCTACACAGCTGGCCCATAATGCATTATTCCCACATTCTATGAGGAATTAAATTAAATTTCATAGATATGTTACACATTGTGCACACACAAGCTCACATTAAATTCTATTAAAGCAAACTGTTAATCATGTATCTTTGTTCTTACCCAACAACGTGAAAACAGCTGCTGCGTTCAAAACCCTTTAAAGCTAAAAGCAGACTTCATGCTGATTAAAATATCTAATAATTATATTTAGATTTTTCTGTCTTGATCTAAAACGGTCAGAGTATTTGGTCATTAATTATTCAGTCGTGTTCTTTTAGGACGTTTAAAAAAAAAAACCCGCAACAAAAACGGCAGTTTAGTGTTAATCTCCTAATCTTCATAATTTTGCAGAAACATTCATATTAACTGAAACTGAATGTCGCCGCGAAGTTAGTACTCAGATTTGGACAATTATTAAACACAAAAGGGACGTTTGTCACGTGTCAGGCAGAGCTGCCATCTTTGTTAGAATAAATTAAAATTCTGTAAATATTTTTTGCTGAAATTCAAGCAAGGTGCCTTATAGAGAATTCGCTTTAGTGTCCGATTATATTTAAGAAAACAAGTGCGTAGTAAACAAAGGAAGACGAAGAAGAAGAAGACCGTGTAAGCTTAATAGGATCGTGATGGCCTCTCAAAGCAAAGCAGCCCTTATGTTTATCACAACTGGACTGAGGATGTGCAGTGCTTCATCTCTGCCTCCATCAGTCGCTGTTTTTCTCTGACAACTCTATAATTCCCACAGCAGTAAGTGTTTGCAGACACATATCTGCAGCATAAAGACGTGTTGTCACATAGTAGAGCCAAAAGAAAAACTCACCGAACAGCTCTAATGAAGAATATATTTTGAGGTTAGCTCAGTGAGAAGGAATTACTTTATAATAGGGGTCTAATACCTAAGTTATGACCCATCCATTCACTAAACCCTCAATGAATGAATTAATGCATGGTGAATGAAGTTCTGTTGCTCACTATACTTTAGAGTTCACGGGATACCTAAAGCACTAATTGATCATTAATGAATATAGATGAAATCACAGTTGTATGAGCTGCATCAGAGCTGGACTTCTTTTTATAGAAATAGTAAAGCTGTGTTGAAAAGTGTGAGAACACTCTCTAATAAAAGTTACAACTGCGCATTAATCTCCTGTTTTTCCTCCTCACAGTGTAAACTGTTGACGTGTGCGCCAACATGTGTCCACTCCAGATGTTGAAGGATTCTCTCTGTGCTACACTCAAATAATTTCAGCAGCAACAAACACAGAAAGAAAAAAAAACACTTCTGTTCTATTCCCTAGATTAAGAAAGAGATCATAAGGACCAAGTGGCTGATTCAGGATTTGAAGTGAGGCTAAAGAGAGTCAAACAGATTTGGAATATATAATCATTATATGTGCTACAGCTCCTTTAAATATACAAAAACGTGACTAAAACCAGGTTCAAGGTGATCATTTATCATATATGTTACAGTTTTTACAGTTTTAATCCTTAATTGTGTTTTGTTGACACGGGATTCATTGTTAGGGGTCCCACAGACACCTCTGCATGCAAACAATATTTCTAAATATATTTTGTTGTTCTCAAATGTTGCTATATTCTCTTCTGGCCTTATCAGACCCGATATAGAAAAAGAGAACTGTGTATTTTATGTTATGTAAGCTACATGAACTGCTTGCATACGTTGTTCACTTATGTTTGAGGTCAGGTCGAGATCTGCATCTCTTTTAGTGCTCTTATGAATAAACCGTCCATAAAAGTCCAAACAGAACAGGCTGTTTTAAAAAGTTCAGTCAACGCCGCTCACAGATGGAAAGCAGATTAAATTCAGTGTATTTAACCATGCATGTTTTACAGTGCAATGCGTGCAATGCATTTTCTGCAGTGTACTTTCCAAACATGTCATAAACCATGTTTATAAGAACTTCTAATTCATTTAGGAAAAGCCTCATTAGGGTGAAGTGAGTTCCTAATTCATGCAGCTTCCTGTCTCCACGGATCGCCGCCACCAGTGAACCGGTCCCTGATGATCACATTAACGGTATAAAACTGTTAAAAGTCGTATTTGTCCTCAAGACAAAGATGCATGTGAAGCTGCATCTGAAACCCAGATGGATGCTGGGTAAAAATAGGATGTGCATGGGCGCGCACACATGTGGCGTGCAGATATACTAATGGATCGCTGTAACTTCACCGTAATGAGACAAATCTGCGAGTAAAGGGACACTGAACACATCAATGAACGCGCTGCTCACCGTGGTTTGACGCAGTTTGCGGGATGACGTAGGACGCTGAACGGCGACGATTCATCCCTGAGATGTAGATTTTCTGTCCGTCTGTCTCGGTCTCTGGACAGTTTTGAAGTTCCTGGAGTGAAAGAGGTCCTGCTCTGCTGGCTGCTGTAAAACCGCGCGCGCGTGGGTGTTTGTATGTGTGTGTGTGTGTGTGTGTGTGTGTGTGTTCATAAACTGTAGAGTGAGGAGGCTTCTGCTTTCAAAAATGACATTCCAATGATCTCTCTCTCCACCCCTCTATATAATGTTTTTGCAACCACACACACACACACACGCACCTCTCTCCCACTTTCACCATGATTATAAACAGAAGAAATGTTACCGACACACACACTTCTGCAAATGGTGGACCCCCTCCACCCTCCTCTGCACAGCACCACACCCCCGGTCAAGCTCGTATAACTGGTTACCATGACAACAGGGCCCCAGCTCGCTATAAAGTTTTACAGCACAGAAAGAGGCCCGAAACTCCCACTCTGCTTCTTTTTCTCTCTCTCACTGTGTGTGTGTGTGTGTGTGTGTGTGTGTCAGGAATGGTACAGAAAAAAACGGGATCCATGTCCAAACAGATTGTAATCTCTCTCGTTCTCCCTCTCATGCCTTCAGAAGTTGTTTTCCATAAAAACGAGTCGCAGGGGAATTGAGGCATTTTTCATTAAATCGAGCCAGTGAGCGCATTAGGAGGATTAAAACATATTTATGGAGCTGCATTTCCATTTCTTACAGGCACAGACGCGCGCGGCCCTCGGTGACCTTGCTCGTCTGGAGGTCGAGGTCGGCTTGGATTAAATGTAGTTTCAATCTTGTTTCGCCGAGCTGATCAATATGTGTGACCCGCCGCAGCAGCCGCACACTGCCGCTACTGCTACTGCTTACCACAGTCAGACATCCAGTGCTCTCTTTGTGCTGGACCAGGGGGAGATTTTGAATCATTTGCACAAAATGAAGGTAAAGCAGTTATCCTGTTCAGACCTTTCAGGCTGTTTTAACTAATGCCTGATTAAAAAACAAGTGTCCATGCATGCAAACATCAGAAGACACCTGGATATTCTCATAGTGAACATCTTATCCAGGTTTATGAACAAGATAAATTCTGATCTTGGTTATATTTATTGTATGTGCTGTGTGTGTATGTGTACACCTGGCAAATAAAAAGTATATGGTATGTGGACATGAACTTACAGTTACATACAGTAACAATTCAATTCAGTTCAGTTTTATTTATATGGTGCCAAATCAGAACAGAAGTTATCTCACGACACTTTTTATACAGAGCAGGTCTGGACTGTGCTCTTACTGTTGTTTACAGAGACACAAAGAGCTCCACCATGTGCAAGCATCTGGTGACAGAGGCAAGGAAACGTTTCCTTTTAAGAGACAGAAGGCTTGAGCAGAACTGAGCTCATCTACAGGATCATCCCTGTAACATGATGTCTGTTTACTGTGAAGTTACAGTTAAATGCTGTAATTCTACAGGACCACACTGCTAAACTACAGTGACATGATGTTCATTTACTGCGAAGTTACACTTCTACTGGACTATGCCACTAAGTTACATTGATATGATGGCATGACTAAGGGTAAGGTCAGTTAAGAATGATTTACTGTAAAATGTTACATTAACTTACTGTGAAAATAAATAGTAATTTACTGTGAATGTACAGTCAAATGTCTAACTAATGGAAATGATGGAAGAATTATTGGCGATACTTTGATGAATCATCACTAAATGATTCCTGAGTAACTCCCAGTAACTGTGTTTATATTTTTGATAATGGTGAACTTCTGGAAAATACACTTGGAGATAATGTAGTCATGAATCACACTCACACTCTTTATTAGTCGTTCATATTTTATACATCATAGATTTTGATGTCAATGAAATAAAATAAAAAGTGGTGTGGAGGGAACATGATGGATATATAGTGCATCAAAATTCTGCTTAAGTACAGTACGTGAGTAAAAGTGCTCTCCAGCAGTCACTCTGCATTATTGACTAATTCATCTCCAGCTTCAGATGTTTCATGTGGAGTTAGGAAAAGATGTGTCCAGAAGATGAAGTTTATCCTCTCCAGCACATGTTGTGAAGCTGCATGTTTTCGAAACTCATTTTCTTACCAAAGCCAGATGTTTGCTTCTGGACATGGTCCGTCTGAAATAGCAGAGTCACAATTATCGTTGAGATACTTGCTGCGCTGCCAGATATCTCTCCTTTTAAATGATTTGAACATTTTCAGAAACGCGAGGGAAGATAAAAACTCTGGATCAATCACTCTGAGTTCAGTCAAAGGGCTTGTTGTTCATTTTCAGCACCACATGGTGCACTCTGAGTCATGTTTAAGGGCAGCTGTATACAAGATGTTGATGTGTTACTGATCTGGAACTCATGCTCCCACTGTGCACTTCAGTGTGTAGGGCACACTACATGTATGCAGTTGGACTACATCTAAAGGATTATTAATCAATTCCTCAGATAATATGAGGTTTATATCATTTCAAATAATCTAAAACTGACAGACTCATTAAAGTAACCTGATTGATTGACCTGTATGCCCGAACAAATTAAGGATTTATTTTTGATATTCAAAAATCATGCGTTAGATGGTGTTGTTATTAAATGATAGATGTTAGATAACCAAAAATGTTATAAACCACATGTACCGCATCATTGTTATGGCAGAGAAGTCAGACTTTCGACAATCTTGTGGTCTTTTGTGTAATCTGACAGAAAGAATGGCTGAAATGAAAAGCCATGTAGTACTTAATTGTGACCAGGAGGTGGCACTGTGGTACAAATAAAGAAAGAAAGAAAGAAAAAAGAAAGAAAGAAAGAAAGAAAGAAAGAAAGAAAGAAAGAAAGAAAGAAAGAAAGACTAAAACTGCTTAAAAACTTCATAATCACTGTAATATGTGTCAGATTAATCAATTATTGATATTATTCTTTTACATGTGAATCATCAGGTAACATGTTTAATTCATTAAGGCTGCAGATTTCATTAAGTGTCAGCCTGTTTAAAAAGGACATTTTTCATAAATGTGCTATATGATCTGGACGTTATGACATCAGCAGCTGTACGTAAAGTCACCTTTTATTGAAAACGCTGATTGATGGGTTTCATGTAGAGTCATTTCCAAACTGAATTGCATCCAGTAATTTAAATTTTAAGGTGAAAGGCTCATTGTCTGATCTCTTCACCATCAACCCCCTAACCTAGTGTTTTCTTCATTTCCGTCTCCCAGGATGCACTGGGCGCCGGTCTGCAGCTCTTTTACGGTTGTGTATTTCACCGGCTCTTTTATTGCCACCGACAGACAATTAAAGTCTGCTGAACACACGCTTGCTGCCCGTCAGCAGGCTGCGGCTCCATAAAAAGCGTCTTTCTGTGAAAAACGAGTGGCCGTGCCGTCACAGGGAGGGGGAGCGGAGGCAGATAGAAAACCCACCACGATCAGGGTTTTATTCTGAGCTCTATAAAATCAGGAACCCCATAGCACCCAACCCCAAACAGGTCTCATTTGACCTTGAGACTCAGCCAAAGTGGTCCTTCCTTCCTCCTGCACCACACCTGAGCTGAGACAACATGACAGCCATTTCACAAGTTGTGCCAGAACGTGTTTTCACCTTAAAAGATTATCATCACCAGGAAAGAAAGTCACCATATCCAACCTGAGACTACCGTTTTCCTCTCAGCTTTCTTTTTGGCAAACAGAGAAACAGGATTTGTTGTCTCCACCAGGGCTGATAACATGGTGACATCTTGCCTACATCAAACAGGTCCAAGAAAAGCTTTTGTGTCTTTGTATATTCTAAGGATGGTGTCCGAAGAAAATCTTTAGCAACCTACAGTGCACCAGAAGGCTTTATTATGTTGTCAGCATGAACGTGTTCAGAGATGTGTGTGTGTATGTGTGACAATAATTTATTTGTGTGGTGGTGTAAGCAGAAAGGTCAAAGTGTTCAGTTACTTGTGTGATTTTATGATATCAGGTGTTGGGTGAAAAGACTTTCTAATCTTTTCTCACTCAGACTAAAAATCTTAAACTGGAATGGACTCTGTAATACATGTCAGTTAAACATCAATACAAAGTGCCATTAAATGTAAATTGCAGTTAAGGTTGATGGTAACATAGTCACTCTGAAGGTATTTGGTCAAAAACCAAAGCTGACCTCATGGTGGTGCTAGATGAAAGACCCTGTGTGTCTGCACCATGTTAATTCATCCAACAGTTGCTGAGATATTTCAGTCTGGACCATCTGACTGTCATTACGTCCTGAGAGCCACACTGCCAGCATGACTCAATATCACTTCATACAAATATAAAGATGCAACCACTGATATGCCCAGGGTGTTCATAGTGATGTGCAACTCATCCTTTGTGCACATGCTTAGATGATTCAGTCTTGCACTGTTAGACACCTTTCTTAACTGTTAACCTTGAGTAAAGCTGTGGTTCCACTGAAAAACCACTGAAACCTTTTAAACCCCCCAAACCTATACCGGCATATACCTACACCCTCGATCTGCAGCAGACAGTACTTTGTGTCTAGTACCCCTAGATTTGCAAAACTCTCACAGATAGGCATGTATCTTGTCATGTTTGTAATAATGTTATATTAAAAATAAAATATACCAAAATGACACTAACTTATTAGATATCTATGTAAGTCTGTGTCTGGATTACTTTCAATATAAACCTTGTACTTATAAAAAGAGGCATGCCCATCTTTGTCACTTTTCACCTCAGATGAGTCTTATTATCAGCTCATACAGTCAGAGAATAATGCAGTATTTGTACATATTATACCTTACAGTATATATTAGCTAATACTACTGATATTGATTTGGTCTGTATAAACTGGTAGCAGAGCTTTTAGGAAAACTCAGCACTTAATGCCATAGCATCCTTTAATGTATTTTTATGTTGCATTCAATGCTACATCCAAATTGTTCTTGAAAGGTCCTTGAAAAATGCTCTTCAGGATTAGCCCCCAAGCAGTAATACCGTAACATCCTACATATAGCATCATTATGGGGTATTAGGGGTATTGTACTATGGGGTAGTGCAGATATACTTTTAGATATTTCTCTCACTCCACTGGTTATTCAGCTGCTGTGTACATGGCTCCCTGTGATCACTGGTGATTCGAAGGAAGCCTTGAGTTTTTTTTCTTTTTCTTCTCTTAATACACAGAATTTTCGTTGATATAGGCACATGGGCAATGTTTCGGGTTTGCCTTTAGATACTACAAAAGACCGGGTCAGAAAGAGTCCTGCCTTTAAGCATTAACAAAAGTGTAAGTGAGTAAGTGCGGTACTCCTGCTCCACCAGCAGCATCATGGACTGCTTGAATATCTGGTTTACTGACAGATGGCTGCAGTAAAAATGGGCTATCTCAAAGAACAGCCAGTGCCTGTGCAGCAACATAGTTACGACAGCGGTAACAGGCCCGGCACCGTGTTTAACATAGTTTAATTCCCCAGCGCTCGTCAGCTACATTTGTTCAATTTGTTGTTACATTCAAATGTGTTTTAAGAATAAATACATTGTAGGTTTTCCTTTCTAGCCAGGACTCTAATCATCTTGTATATTCCCCACTTATGCAGAGATTAAGGCAAGTTTTGCTTGTTAGCAAGCAAACACCAATTAGCACGTAGAAATTACTGTAGTTCTATATCTGGAGGTATTTGATCATTAACAAAAGTATTGGACAAGTAAAGAATACTTGTCCTGATGATGAAACATCAGAGGATAATAGAATATTAGAATTATTAAAATTCTGTGCCAGTGTTCAGATATTTCATTGGATAAGTGTCTTGCTCGTTGGCACAGGATTAAAAGTCTCACAGAGGAGACAAAAATCATTAGTATTAGTCACCAATGTCATTAAGGTGCAACCTCTGGGGAGCATGAACATCTGAACCAAGTTTCTTACAAGGCAAGATTTTCTTGCAGGTTGCTGTCATAATGGATTGTTTATAATTGTATATAGTGGTAAATGAGTGTCTCCACTCTGTACATTCATGGACCTTGTCCTTTTCTCCCCGAGACGCAGTTCATGATAAAGAACACTAGATGGAGAAAGAGAGCTAAAGATTGAAAAGTGTTGACTATGACTCCACATCAATCAGACTCATACTTTAACTCATTGTGTTCTGCCTTGTTTTGCTGTGCAGCATGCAGGTTCTGTCAAGCAGCAGATGAGTGCCTGGCCTGGTATGTAATCCAGTTAGAGTATTGATAGACTCATAGATACAATGATTGATTCTTAACATTAAAATGCTGAGATGTTACAGCTGCTAGCTATTTCATTCACAGAGATCAATGAAGCCATTCTTCTTCATGTCATATGTGGTGGTATAACTTCAATGGCTGTTGGCTTCCTGCCTCCCAGTTGTTCAATCAGTTCAGTGCAGATCCTGCCATGTTTGATTAGTTTTATATACTGTATTATACTATGTATATTTCTACATTATCGTCCATGTTCAGTGTGGCTCAATCTACCAAGACACGTTTGCTAAATGTGCAAGCTAAGCAGATCACTACAGCTGACACTGAAGTATCCCATTCAATAGAGACATTATATAGATATAAAATAATAAAATTAAAACCTGGGCTCATTCATGACAATGTTTGAGATAAATGTATATTTGCTGTCATCATCTCTCGCTTTCACTATTAGAAAGAAAACATTTACCACAACGTGTAATGTCAAATAACTGACAATTTAAATACATTTTACTGATAAATAGATTTATTCATATGTACTATTCATAACTTACTTTTTATCTAACCCTTTTTGGGTTTTGTACCATCATCAGGCACAAATTATGAACTTATTCTGGAAGGATGTGGCTAACTTTATGTCTACAACGATGAAGAAGCTAATTCTTCATCTAAACTGCTTTTTACTGCTCAGTGACAAATTTCTACAGATTTAAGCAGCGGAACAAATGTGTAAGCCTACTAATGATGTGTTAAAGCCACCACACAGAGTGGCTCATAATCACAGGAAACCCGCAGCACAACACAAGCTATAAATTACTGCGCAGCATTATGACAAACAATTCCAACAGCCTGACAAAGTGTTCTGTGCATGATACTGGGTGTATATTTAGTCGTCATGATGGCATGTCGACGACTCGCTCATATCTTTAACACCAACAGAATATAAACTTTAATGCACAGACTATACAAATATCTGATTCTTTTTCAGTTTTTTTCTATTATCTTTAAAAACACACAAATTAATAATCTATTCTTGATCTCAAGTGCTGTTGCCTCTGCACATACTACTATGTCATTTAGGGAAACAATGAGTTTTTATATCTAACTAAAGATAGAAATAATATATTTAAGACTAAAATAATAAGAAAAGTTTTTTAATACAGTAAAATAAGATAAAATAAAAAATACACTTCATTTTAAGCAACAAAAATAGAATAATACTCTAAAAGAAAATATACATCTAGAGTATACACACACCATATGAGGTGGTCGTGGGAAGGATGTATGGGTAGCCCAAAGGGAGTGATATGGAAGAAACAAAGAAAATCACAAAGAGGGCAGTGCAGTGCAAACTGACCGTTGTGACTTCTGCACTTGTAGTGTATAACATGTTGAGCCGAGGTATTTAAGAAGAGTGTAAAGATGATGATGATGATGAGGAGGGACTGAGTGGTCTCCCAGCCTGAGGGAAGAAGCTCCTCTGTAGTCGGGCATCACAGCAGATATTTCAGCCGGGTGATCGGGGTTTGGCTGCAGGTCAGTGCTGTCCTTCACTCTTGTGCTGCTGGGTAGATGGTACCACTGATGGTAATTCAGTGCCGAGCCATGAACACACCATGAGAGTTTGTGGTGTGGGCGCATTTCTTTTGGTTCCTCTATGGAGTTCAGACCACTGACACTAGTTATAGTTATAGTTATAGAGAAAGATTATGGCCACAGTGTAAAGAAACCTACTTTGACTGGTGGAAGAATGAACACAGGTTTCCAGGGTCAGAGTCAACCGTCCACTCTGACCTGAGAGGTTTTGCGGCGCTGTAACAACATGCCGCTGACCCTGCTTCTTGCTTCCATTCTTCCAACAAGTGATACTCTGAGTTTGAACCTTTTACAACGAACAATGAAATATAAATAAATAGATTAAAAAATACATTACATTAGCTCTATCTTCTCTTCATTGTTCATACTTGGAGCACTGTGTGTGGAGCATTTTGTGTCCTGAAGAAAGCAAAAGACAAAAGACTGAAATGGACATATAAATATATGTTGGACTGGCTTTAATGATTACCATATGCAAAATAATATTTGTAATTTAGACTAGAAGATAAAAATAAAATACAAAAGTATAGTCAAGTTATATTTAGTCACTTCCCAGTGAAACAGCTTTTAAACTGATCAAGTTAGTTTGAACTAATAGCAAACACACACATCTACATCCACTTTGCTTACATTTATTGTATCGTGTGAGTGTAAATTATTTGGGTTAAGATTAGGAGTTGAGGGTTAAGTCTAAATCCTCGTTGAATGCACATAGATTTTTTTTCAGCCTCCAAAAATTACATTTCTTTGAATACATGGGACACAGGGCTCTTTAAAACAATATGTGTGTATCTGTGCAGATGTTCAGGAGACCTTTGACTGAAAAATCCCTCCCTCCAAACCAAAATTTGAATTTTAGCTTTAATTTTTATCTGATGTTGTGAGACAGATGAAAAAAAAAAGCTGTACAATGTGAATCAGAGCCATCTGGAACTCTCAGCTGATGGGCTTGCTCTAATCCTTTCAGTTTCATTTCTTTGAATTTGTTTTAAAAGCTACAGATGGACATAGAAAGAAAAGTCAGACAGGATCTGTAAAAAAAAGACTCTTTAACACATGTACACATGCGTTCACACACAAACACACACACACACACACACACACACACACACGCACACAAACACACGTCTGTTCAGGTGTTGATAAACCACCCAGGTGGAAATCTTCTCTTCCTTTAACACAGTTTTACAGGAGCAACAACATGGCGGTCAGAGCAGGAAGTGACTCAGAGGTCAGCTGATCCCACACACACATCTGCTTCTTATCACCATGCCAACACCATGTGTGTCTGCGTGCGTGTGTGAGAGAGAGAGGGGGTGCGATGGTCTGGTGGACATGAACTTGAGACAGTGTGAGTGTGACTTTTTATACTTAATAATATAATTATTAGTCTCTGGGTAGTCAAACTGACACTATATATTATAGAATGAATATGGAACGTTTGCAGTGGTGTGTTCACTGAATTCAAAGCATGCATAAATAATCTAGACATGTGCACATGTTTGAAATGCTTGTCACATACAAGGCTGTGACTACAATTTTAAGACAAGTGAAAAGAAATGGAAAAATCAGGATCGTCCAGAAAATATGCAACGTTAAACCTTTAACAACACCAAAGTAAGACATAAAACAGACAGATGGAAATATGTGCAGGCAATTCTATACCTGAACAAACCAAAATAATAAACACAGAGTTTAAGTAAACAGTTCATGATGTTTATGACAGGCAAAATAAAATGACTGTAGTTTAGCACTACAAAATCTGCTAGTCTTCTAGATGATTTTATATAGATAGATGACTGTGTGATTGACTAAAATTATATTGTATCTTGTGTAAATACTTATTTCCAAAACATTTATATTATGAACTGTTGATGGATAAGTGTGCAACAATTTCAAATTCCTTTGTTCTTTATAGTGTTCTCTAATGTGCACTTCTTTACTTACATTGCCTTGAGGATATACTAAAAACGTAATGTTATTCTGTAGAGGGACTGTTCAATAAGTGTCACAGTAGACTGACTCGTACACTGACTTGTATGACCAACAAGCTGCCACTACTGTGGACTCCACTGACTCGTTTCCAAATTATGAATCAGTGAGGAAATGAGGAATTTTATATTAACATAAGCTTAGCAACAGGTGCAATTCTGCAGCAGCAGTGTGGTGCATCTGAGAGTAACATCCTTGTCAGTCTATAGTAAGAAGACGACAAACTCTGAGTAAATAAGTCACACTGGCCTGTGACTATATTTACACTCTGCCTTTTCCAACTATTAAAATATGTTATATTGAACTTTTCAACAGAATATGTAGATACTCCTTCTAAACACAAGCGGCAACTTTTGGTTTAAGTCACAGTGAAATCACCGTAGGAGTTCCACAAGGCTGCTTACTAGAGACATTTTTGTTTCTTATTTATACTGAATAAATATTATTTTGGTACTTAACTTCATCCTTTTCGCAGATGATACAGATTTAATTTGGTTGTGCATAAATGTTTATTTTATTTGTCAGTGAAACAAACAAATACGAACCAAAAGGCTAAGATGTTCAAATGTTAGAACTATTAGAGTCAAAATATAATCTAATATTTATTTAAACTTTTTTTTAAATATACTTTTTTTTTTTGCTCATATTTTCTGTCATTCAAGCTGTCATTACTATTCTGTGAATGATATCATCCTTACATTTTCCCCTACCCTCAGTGCATGTTTTGAGTTAAGCACAGACGCACTCAGTTTTGGAAGGGCTATCAATCTGCTACATCACTTTCCAAGTTTGAACACATAATGAGCATCATCCTTTAACAACCAAGTGTCTGCGGGTGTTTTTCTGACTCTCTTCACCCCCGTACTTTCCACAAATTGAAACATACTGTGTACATTCACTACACATTCATTCATTCTTTCATGTCTTGTTTTTGAGCATTGTTCCTTTTCTGCTTGTGCGCTATTTTTGCTGTTTGCCTTTCAGTCCCGCATGAGGAGAGCACAAATAAGCTGAGCCCACCTGGGTTTGTGCACATCTGCTTTGAATTATTGTTTTTATGTCACGGTTTCTGTGCAAATGGACCAACTAAATAAACTATAATTAATGTAATTAAGGCCTGCTTAGTGGTAACGAGTGTCTCACTTGTTTCATGATAAACCTAACGATGTTCAACATGAGTCAATGCAAACGAGGGAGAAAATCAGCCTTGATGGATATCACAGCCTAACACCTCGGATAGCAACATGCCATCACCTCTCTGCTAAACAACCTCGATACACACACACACACACACACATACACACATTTATAAGGTCAAGATCATTGTAGATGGCTGTAAAATTTCACAGATGACTAGTACGTTGGCTGCCAGTACATTTGGTTGTTTAACAGCTGCATACAGTCTTGAACTTCTGGCTTTGTTTGAAGAGGACAAGTCCCTTTTCTGGTGCCCGCTTCATGTTGGCCTGCTGTTCATTATAGACAAAAGTGTGTGTGTGTGTATGTGTCTATTTGTGCATGCGTTCCAGAGGTTAGTGTGTATTCTGTGTGTGTCAGCCCAGTATTTTAGGAATTACAGTCAAATTGTACTGTTCTGCACCTCATGATTTACATGCAGCCTAACCTCACTCTAACCCTAACCAGAAGCATACTGTAGTTGCTGTACAGAGTTATTGTAGAAAGTAGCACTGGACAAAAATATCTTCATCAAATGAAGATCTTGGTTTTTAAAGACAAGGGAACTGATCAGAATCTGTCTAGAATGAAGGCAGAGTCAGACGAGAACGGGTTGGCCTCAGATTGGATCAGTTTGTAGGATGGCACATTCACAGACAAGCTGACTGGACAAAGCCAATCTTTTCATTTTTCTTGCTTTGCCATCCCACAAAAATATATCTGTCAAAAGAACAAAGGAAGATGGGCGGTCGCTATCGGCAACACACTGTGAAAACCTTTGTGACGGCAGAGAGGAAACATTCTGACATCCTGAGTGAGTCAGTGTCATATTTGAAATGTTTTGTCTGGATGTTGTTGTTGCTTGGTGTAACTAATTGGTCCGTGTTTGACTTCTGTATAAAGGTAATGCTGAAAATCTTTACAATAATTAAGATTAGTCTTGGATGATTTTTATTTTGTTTTATTTTTGTTTTATTTATTTTTCTCTGCTGCAGCAGGATTCGGTCACCTTGTTCTTGATCTTTCCAGAGCGCTCAGAGTTCATTTTAGACTGTGTGGTCTCACAGAGAGATGATGCCCAAATTCATCTGTTATTCTGACATTTTCTGAGTCAGTGTTGACATTAAATGGCCAGTGCTCTGTTTTGTCCACATTCCCAAAGTCCCACAGGTCAAAGATCTCAGATTGACCATGAGATTTTTACTTTTGATGCACATGCATTTGTTGCCTGAGTTTTATATATAGTATATATACCTATGAATTATTATGATTGTTGTTTGGTTTCTTATTTGGCACTGTGTCTGTCCATTCTTCAAATCTCTTTTATTCTCTTATATCTTATGAACATTTTTCATTTCATGATATTATCATGAATGAAATTAGCATTGCTACCTGGAGTTGCTTCATTATTTCTCATAGTAAAAATATAGTTTTCATTTCTTTCAAAACTTAATGTGCTTCTATCTTCTTATTATTTCATAAAGTTCCTTGACAGTACAATAACAGGAGAGTCAATGTTTCCATCTAGTAAAAAAATCAATGCTTTGCATATGTGCCGTGAATTGTGAACTGAATAAAAAAAATGAAAAATCTTCTACACATACTGAAACATGTTTGGATTCATTAAAAAGATTTCTGAAGATTTCAACATTTGTTTTGGTATGATGCTTTTACACTATGTTTAGCTGTTGTAGCTGCTGTTAAATGTGTGTGTGTGTGTGTGTTTTTGTTGTTTTTTTTGGTATGGGGTAAAATTCTACCAAAATTGTCAGATTCACAATGAAGATATTGTTTGATTGTTTCTTTCTTGGGTCTTCTGGGATTCTAGGTCAGGTGCTGTGCTTATCGAGTGTGTGCCTTACGTCCAAACATTGAGTGGCCCAGGTTTAATTCCAACCTTTGCTGCACCCTCTTTGTCTTTCTCTACGGTTCAGTTGTCATTATCCAAAATAAAGGCATAAAAGCTGCAAATAATAAATAATAATAATAATAAATAATAATAATAATAATAATAAACAGCGGAAACATATTTGCTACATTATCAGCTTTTGTTTTGTGATAACAAATACAGAATTATTCCATCTTGTCTCATAAAATCTTTCCAGTATTTGATTTCCACCATTCCCACAGATTTGGAGTTATTAAAGAGTCCTCCATTAATTTTCATCCAAATATGAGTTTTCCTTATTTCTGACTGATACAATAATTGTTTGGTCCTCCTCAGTGTGCCGCATAATTACTCCACCACCATTTGTTCCATGATTAATGTGAGAATTTTTTATGGAAAGTTAATTTGACTGATAATCTTGGGACATAGGTGGGAGTCTCTCGGTAACATCTGAGATAATTAGATCAATTTAATTTGTATTATTTATCAAGTCAGATGACGCAGTCCAAATCTAAAAATATGATCCTGTTCACCAATGATGGGTTGAAAGCTCTTTCCAACGTCAAGAATTTCTGTGTTCACACATTTTTTTCTTCCAGATGTTTATTGATAAACTATCAAAATCAGAACTGCACCTGCTTTATTAAACACTGTGTCTTGTCTTATCGGCCCTCTAACAAATGATGTCATATCTGTTTGTAATCTAACAGGACTGTGTGTGGCTGTGCTGTAGTCTTGGCTCTGACTAGGTGATGTCTCTTGGGTAGTGTAGGACTTGCCGGGGATGATGATCTTGTTGCCACTGCTGCTGCTCGCTGTCTCTCACTCACCTTTAACATTTCTATAATTGCTCATACATTTCTATAGAGCAAGCTGCAGTTACGGGTCAGTAACAACATGCTGTAGATGTCTCTGACATTCTGTGTCTTCATAAAGAGATTTTTCATTCTATTTTTCAGAATCATTATAACCAGAACCATTGGTACCACTCATTAGAACGTCAGAGAATAAATGAATGACAATTTTTCTAAACATGCCTACAGTCAGGCCCACCATTTATGCAACAAAATACAATATATTAACAATAACTACTCCCTAAAAGCAACTTTTAGGGAAACAAATATTGCAACAAAGCCTATTATAGTCTATTTTAGGTTTTTATGCATATTCGCACGGCTGTAACTCAGTGGTCCAATGTTGTTCATGTCCTCTGAGCTACCACTGTCATAAAACTCTGCCTTGAAATTATGTAATTGATCATTTTGCACAAAAATATGATCAGAAGCTTCCAGTACCAAACACAATGAACGCTCTGCAGTGAACCTGACACGCTGGCTTTGTCGAACTTTTAAGTTGTGTATGTACTTTTTGGATTTGTTCATTAACACTTTTCTTCTCACCCGGCAGGACCTGAGCCTTGTGGATTATCACCATGTCAGAGAACTTGTACCAGCCCTGAGAGACGTTTTGTATTTCAGTGTTTGGACACATCGAGCTAAAGAAGAAGACATTCAGAGGAAACAGCCACCGATAGTCATTGAAATCTCTCAAATTTGTCTCCTTCACACACCAGTTTTCTCACTGAATTTACTGCGCATCTGCCACTAAAGTAAACTACAATCAGCTAATGAAATAACTTTAATAAATATGCATAATCACAGGTTAAACACAGTTTGAGGTGTGACAGTCATCAAAAGCACGCCTGGAGGGTTTCCTCAGATCAGAATGGAACATACTTGTTCCCGTAGTATTCGAGCGAGTCTGCCTGGCACTGCATTTATTACACTATATGATGTCATATCCCCCTGCCAATCACCGCCACACACACACAGGCTTTGTTGGAGGCCTGTCCAGCTGTATAGTGTGTTTACAGTCATTTCCTTTTCTCCCCGAGCTGTTAAAAGACACACACACACACACACACACACACACACACACACACACACACACACACACACACACACTACTGACTTGGGGACGGGCTGACTTTATTTCACTGCATATCTCAGTTTAAAGTCAATTCAGTTTTACAAAATGACACAATTGCAGTCCAGTAACAACAGTATGTGTCCACGCTCACTGTGTTTTCTTAGAATGGGTCCTGATGATATGTTTACAGTGAGAAATATCCGGCATGCCCTGACCTGAGCAGTAATTATTTTACTTCATTCATCTTATGGTGAATGTCATGTCAGATGTGAAGGGTCTTGTTCTTTCTCTTTTTTTAATTGGACCCGTTTAAAGATGTGAAACTCCTCCAAATTCATTTGAAGGTGTTCGTGTTAAACAGGATCGTTCAGCCTAGTGTCCATTTCTCCGCCCTTTTGCCCCTCACCCCCCTCAGGCCATTCCAGGCCATTCCAGACCAGACAGGGGCCAGACTACTAACTGTTTACAAGCTGTCTGTCTGTCTCAAGTTCAACTGCAAAGTCCAACCTGGGAAACAAAAAGACAGTCCGCAATGCAGACAGAGGAGGAGAAGGAGGGGCAGGAGGAGGAGGGATGGAGAGAGAAGGTGGTAAAAAACGGTAGGGAAAATGTGTGTGTGTGTGCATGCGTGTGTGTTTGTGTGGGAGAGGGGTGGGGGGGCTCTGTTGGACATGAACTTGAGACAGAAAAACGAGCTTCAGTCCTGCATTCCTGGTCTGAAGAATAAAGCATACTCTGGGGAGCTGTGTGTGTGTGTATGTGTGTGTGGTGCGCGCGTGTGTGTGTGTGTGTGTGTGTCTCAGGGGGTGGGTCCTGTCCTCGTCTCCCGCTGTCCCATAAACCGCTGTAGAATAGAAAGGGATAGAAAGAGAATACAGGACAAAATATCAAGTATTTAATGTGTAAAATTCATTTCAGGGTTCCACTCTGTTCTATGTAGCACGGTGCAGGATGGATGAAGGAGGATGGAAACGTGACTTAAGGTGGTACTAGCACTGCAGTCCTCTGTCTGTCTGTTTTTATGACAGCTGACCATCAGAGCCTCCTTTATTTGTCACACCAGCAGAGAGAAGATGAGCTCTCTGAGCAGACAGCATGCAAAGCTGAAATCTCCCATATTAATGTTTATATGCAATTCTGTGTCGCGGTCGTTGTGTGTTTATGAACAGTTTAGCCTCGTATGCCGTCAGAAGTGGTCACTTTTATCCAGGTTATTAATATAAGCACACGCTTTAAAATCGACCTTAGCAAGATAGCTGTGTAAGCAATGCTTAAAATAACGTCTCACCAAATTAAAAAGAGTTCATCTGCGTTTCTCATCCACAATGTCCTCCAGAAAATGTCTCGTTCTGAGGCCTCAAATTCTCCAAGTTCACCATTTCCAGACCTGTTCAGCTCCTGTAACAGAGCAGTGAGTCCACACAGTAACAAAGCAGAACCTGATTGGTCGTCCTGTGTATGTTCTGAGCACTGATTGGTGCTTAGCACCTTAAAGCTCCAGGTTAAGGCATGATTTAAGACAGAACCTTTACTTTTTGTCAAATACAGAGAAAGATTTCACAAAACTAAAATAAAAACAAGAGTGTCCACTTATGAAACTTTATATCTCTTCCATCGCAAGGTGTAAACATATGCTGGAAGTATAGTTTAACAACAGTAAATTAGGATTTTACTCAAATTGTTTGATTCTACACCCATTTTTCCAAACTCCATCCTTTCCTCATTCTGTCATCTCAGCTGGATTTGCTCCATTTTGGCTCTCCTCCCAGAATGACTGAAATCCATCCAGCTGGGTGGGTTTGTTATACGTATGCCAGTTGCTGACATCAGCTGACATCTGTCGTACGAGCACTTGCGTGCTGCATATTTATTTAACTCTGAAGCACAATTACCTGCAAGACACCGAGACGGTCTTTACTGTGATCCTGATCCCGAGGAGGCCGAAACACCTCCCGGCTACTCCTGATCGTGCAGCCTCAGATGAAGACCAGCTCTGACAGACAGGAAGCACCATCTGCTTTAAGGGAAAACAAGAGCTGCATCCAAATAGGCTGCAGAATCATGTCCCTGTTAGTAAAAGCAGTCCTCCTTGACTTCAGCAGGAGTTCACAGAAAGATCTGAAGGAGAAAATTTGTTGTTTTATTTTTAGCAGAAAGTTTCTGTGTTTTTTTTTTTCCCTGAGAAATGATTTCAGTCAGTGATGGAACCTGAGTGTGTGACTACATTTGCTCGAGTACTGCTTAGTCCTCAGTACTTTGCTGAAGTATTTCCATGTTATACTCCTGCATGATGACAGGTCAAAGAGAAACGTTGTACTTTTTACCGCACTACATTTATGTGACAGCTGACTTGACAGATGAACAGTTCTCATACTAAACATATGATGAGCTCATAACTGTTGGACTGTTGTCATATACGCAGTAGTTCAAACAACAGTTAAATGCTGCTTACAAATCTTCGTGTTAATTTAGCCAATGTGACCCTAACTTTTATTTTCAATGCATGACATGTACTCATGGTGGAGTATTTTATATTGCAGCCTTGATACTCTTATTTGTGTGAAAGATCAGAATACTTCCTCCAGCACTGGATTTAAGCCCTGACATCAGATTCTTGTTATTTCGGTGATATCTGTAAAGGTTTTGAAGAAATAAAGAAGCCTATGAGTTAAAGCTACATTTAATTTTTATTGTGTGCTTTTTGGCAAATGAATTCAAATTAAAATACAAGTGTAGGGACGTGAAAAGAGAGTGTGTAACCATGAATGCACAAAAAAATTACACTAACACACAAAGAGAGACTGGAAAGAAACAGAAGAGACTGAAAAGAAAGGTATTCATTCATTATTATTGTCCATATTATTACACTCATCTTTTAAATATGACCGTCATCATCAGTACTTACTACTACTACTTACTATCTCGACACTACTGTGAATAATGTGTGAATAACTTCATTTGTAATCGTTGTAACTGAGTAGGACACATCCAAAGTGACACGAGCTCTCGTGTTTACAGCTCTGCAGACTGTCCAGCTTCGCCCTCTGACGGTGCAGCTGTTTGCAGGCAGGAATGCAAAGTGCTCTGTGTCTATTCACTTTGTTTTTATTACCACAGCAGGTCAAACCAACATCTCTGCTCCGCTCTGTTGACATAAAACTCAAATCTGGGAATGGTGTTTTCTCTTTTAGTTTTTTTTAACGAGTGAAAAGTTCTAAATAAAACAGATCATTTCCAAAATAGATTACTTCTCTCCATTGATCCATTGATTTTCATTTCCTCTCACTCCTCTCTTACATTCAGTGTCATATGAATATTTGCTGCATGGATTATCAGGGAGCCATGAGGCCTGACCTTTGACACTGAGTGGAGTTGTAGTTGTGGTAGAGCCTGACTGTGCTGCAGCTGTCTTCGGTAGAGTCTGTCTATATGACACTTTTGAATTTACACATAACTCCTAATATTCACTGTAGAAACTATAACACTCAAGAAACATGGATGCAATTA
This sequence comes from Nibea coibor, assembly GCA_023373845.1. NCBI lineage: Eukaryota > Metazoa > Chordata > Actinopteri > Sciaenidae > Nibea > Nibea coibor. The sequence continues at coordinate 17,880,175 of CM041727.1, read as the reverse complement.
TCACTTTTTTAAAATCTGCTCTATATGAATATTTAAATGACTCATGGACAGTAGTTTGGAAAGGAATTCGATTATTCAGAAATACCACACTGTAAGGTGAAATCCTGCTATTCATAAAAAAAGTATCAAATTATTATGAGCGGATACGGCCAGATTGTCCTGTATATTATATTATATGATGTTATATTACTGAACGCTGCATGTTATAATTTGTCAGGTGGAGTTTATTGGAACTACTTTAAATATTATATATATATATATATATATATATATATATATATATATATATATATATATATATATATATATATATATATATATATATATATATATATATATATATATAGTTTGATATATAACACTGTCATGCTCTAGTTTATTATTTATTTTATATGTAAAATCTTCATCTGAACAGTAGCTGCACAAAGTACAGAGTACCACCATTCATTCCAATAGTAAGTCAAGTAAAATACTTTAGTAAATGTATTTCTTTACATTTCAGCATTCCCCACAGCCTGTGTAAAAATCACATTATATCTCATTACATGAATTTTATGTATTTACTCATTTTAGCACGTGCATGGGCCCACGTTAAAGCTTCAGCATTATTTACGTCTGCACGTGCAGAGTGCACTTTATTTCAATTGACTCTCGGCTAAACTAAACTTAGATTTTATTTTTCAGATTTAAATGTGATATTTTGTGTGACATCTGTTTGAAGATCATATAAAACTTTTATAAGTGTGTTTATATATTGATTTATCTAAATCCAAACGCGTCACGTGACTGCGCGTGATACCAGAATCAGAACAAATAAATGTAAATCCATAGATTGAACTGTCGTGTGAGAAGAAAGTGAGACCACATGAGTCGTGTGGTGCTGCTCGCAGGCCTCCTCCTCCTCCTCCTCCTCCTCTTCCTCCTCCTCCTCCTCTTCCTCCTCCTTTCTCTGGTATTTGGACTAAAGGGGAGAAAGAGCTTTATGAGCTTCAGGGCTTCCGTCAGTATTGTTGGTTTTAAAGGGGGACAGAGACGGAGCAGTAAAGAGAGTCAACAGGCCAGCAGAGCACACCGCCGTTTGTCAAGTTCAATGTTAATGTTTAACGGTCCGACACACACACACACACACACACACACACAGGAAATGGAATTTGGTTTTACAATGACTGGAATCCAGCTTCTGTTTTAATTATATATCTGTTTGAATTCATATTTCCACGATAAAAACAATAAATCAGCTTTTTTCGTGCATGCAGCTATTGGAATAATTTTTTTCTACTCTCTCTGGTAGTTTGCTGCTTCCTGGTTGCTCCTGCAGGCCTGCTTTAAGCACAAATAGCCTCCGCTGACCATTTCATTAAAACATGACGCGTGTTTAAAGTTTGATTTCACTTTTTAAAGAAGCTGAAACTTTATATTAGCGCAGTTTAACCGCCGCAGCACAGCCAATAAACACTATTCATATTTGCAGCGACATCCTATATTCTATATTCACACACACATTAATGAGCCCTAATTAAAAATGCAGCCCTCTCTCTCTCTCTCTTTGGAGGGACGCGTAATAGCTGCATTTCGCCATGCACACGCGCAGTGGGTGCGTTTACTGTATCCAAAGGATATTTTGCGGTTTCTACCAAACAGTAGAAGGCCTGAGGCAGAGAAGACAAAGTTCAACTTTGTGCCGGGAGTGGACGTCCAGGGGAAAAAAACGAACCACAGAGAGGAAAGTAACTGTGTTTGTTTGATAATTAATGTTACACAATGACTTATTTGAATGAGCACGAGCGAAACGACAAGCACCGTGTTTTAACTGGATACAGAATTTATCAAATTTGAAAACCATAGCAGATCTATTGTATTTTATTTAAGTCCAGCTGCATCAGATTGAACTCTCCTCGAATAAAGATGAACCTCCGCAGATTATATTTCTATCTGTAGCTGTGTAAGTGTCCGGTGGCGCAGGCCATGCCACGACGCAATAAATATAAAATATTTTTACGTTTAATTGTATTTATTTATTATTTTATTTTGTTTTCAATTGTGCACAAACGGTGCAATAAATCCGCGCCTCTCCGTGCAGATCAAAATGTTTCTTGCCACAGTGAGTAAACATTTGCGTCAATTAGAGTCTAATACCGCACAAGTCTTTAAAAACGATCCGCTTAACTCAGAATTTTATGACGAAGTTCAAAATGTATTTGAGAGTGCGTAACGCTCTGGCGCAGCATTTGCCCCTCCTGGAGAGCATTGGAGAGAAACACTGTGGCCTGCGCCATTGCTCAAAGTGGACGACGCTTCGAAAAGCGCTCAGTGCGCCAACACATATCAAATCTTTGCTTTCGGCAATAGAAATAATTACGCAGCAGGTTTAATTGACTGTGCTCGCATTAGAAATCATTTGTCTTCACAATTCAGTGCTGAACATTTAATATTCTGTGAGAGCAGACAGACTGAACAAAACGCTGATATGTGCAGTATGTTCCACAGCCTTTTTAGGCTGTTGGGGCTGAGTGTGTTTCACAGGACACCGGATTCCTCCCCGGTGAAGCTTAAGGCTTGGACGTGAGCCACACTATGCAAAGAATCACAGTTACTGAACAGGTCAACGGAGAGGCTCTGCTCCGCACCGCCAGCACGTAACGGAAAACCTCGAGATTCTTTAAAAAAAAACTCGATGCGCTCGAAGAGTGGAAAGTTAGAAATCCACGAGCAGCTGCTGCTGTTCACGGTGACCCACACACACTCTACCGAGCTGATCCAGACGTGCAGCGCGCACCAGCAGCTCGCAGTCACTCACTTGTCGCCGCGGTCGTGAACGCGCGCCGCAGGAGGGGGTCGATGGCGCGCGGGAACCCGCTGATGAGAGAGAGGGAGAGGAGCGTTGATGCCGCAGTGTGTGTGTGTGTGTGTGTGTGTGTGTGTGTGTGTGTGTGCGTGTGGTGGGGAGAGGGGGGTCTCTGTCAGAGCAGACGACACAGCTCTCTGTCGTAAATGGGTTCGCGGGAGACTTGAGTGAGCGATAGCTGATCATGTGACTCTCAAGGTCAAGGGCTTCTCTCTCCTCTGTCTGTCTCTCTCTCACACACACACGCACGCAAACTGACACACACACACACACACACACACACACACTGCAGACTACAGGACGCACAGACAATAGCGCAGTTTAAAGTCTCTTCTGTTCGCGGGACGTTTGAAGAACAAAAAGTAGCTTCAGCCTACTCCTTTTATTTGATTATTTCCCGCTGAGTCTCTGTTTCTTTCCTCGCGTATGTGAAATATTCAGCGCAATTTTCACGCAAAATATTTGACTGTGGTTTTACATATATATTTGAGTGTTTTAGTTCTAGACAAATTTGGCAAATCAGGATCAGTTTTACACGGCCTGGAAATAATAATGACTGACTGAAGCTGCAATTTGACAACACAATGAATAATTATTTGCATAAAATAAAATGTAATTAATCTCATAATTAAATTATTTTCGTTTTCGAGGTATCAGTCCCTTGCTCGCACCACTTCACAGATCATAGAGGTACTCTGAGATGTTCAGCGCGCAGCTGGAGGGACATTAAAGTTCTTAAACTAAAGCTTCACATGAGAGACAGACCCCTCTGAATAAAGAGACTTTACTGCTGGATGCATTTCGTCTTTGAATTCACGGCTTAGCGGTGAAGAATGTTGATACTGTGTGAGATTTAATTAGTGGGACGTTTTGTTCACACGGGTCTATACGGGCCTGTGAAATGATAGTAGGACATGGATATCATTGTTGTGGTGATGTTCCAGAGGGAGGCCGGATCGAAATATGAATTCACGGTCTCGTAAACACTTTTAATCTGCATCGGGAGTCTGAATCCTCCTGCCCTGTTTGTCCAGTTTACGGGTATCAGCTTTCAGCCTTTGATATGAACTAAATGCGGGTGTGTTTGCACATTTTTACGGGCATAGTTTGGCAACCAGAAACAAATTACGCGCACGAATCCAAAGTTGCTAGTTTACATAGTGATGAATTTAAGGATGTGAGACCTACTGGAGACTAGATCAGGATTAAAAGAATTTATTAAGTGTTGCACTATACTTTGATTACTGGTTTACAGGCGTTATAAACAATATGAACAGCATAATAGTGTATTTTCGGCTATAGGCTATGGGCACGGACAACACTGACAAACAGTAAAACACAGACAGTGGACAGACAGTTACATCAAAGCAGGCAGGAAGGTGCTGTATTTACAGGATGCCTCTGTGGGGGAGGTGTATCAGAGGGCTTTGGTTCTTTTCTGTCTGATTTTGTCCTTTTTTTAATTCGTCTTCCATTTGTTTACGCACATGGTTACGCACAGTCCAGTCCGTAAAGAAGTACCACGTCGAGTTTCTTTAACCCCCCCCGTTTTTTTGTCATTTCTCTCAGTTCATTCTTAACGCATAACACGCAAATGCACCAAGTTCCATCATTAAATCGTCCCAAAGTGCAGAGAACACGCACGCTACGGCGCGCTGGTCTTCACTTTGGCCACGAACTTCTTCTCCTTCACCCTCCTGTTCTGGAACCAGATGGTGATCTGCCGCTCCGACAGGTTGGTCGCAGCTGAGATCTTCCTCCTCTTGTCCTTGGTGATGAATTTGTTGGCTGCGTACTCTTTCTCTAGTTCTTTGAGCTGGACTTTAGTGTACGGTATCCGCTTCTTCCTGCCGCGGCGGAAAGGCGAGCCGTCGTGCTGGTGTGCCACCACATCTGTTTAAACAAAAAGGGGGACAGAGAGAAGAGGCTGTACACACCGAGACAAACTTAATGGTTTCTATCAACACACACACACAAACACACGTGTGCTGTGGTGCATTTAGTGCCTGCTGCTTAAACTAGGAGGACAGCGACTTTATGCTTGGAGCTGATTGGACATCCATCCTGCGACACAGACGGACAACATGGTGGATGTCTGCAAGCAGCATGAGCTGCAAATTCAATCTGACCTGCACCGCCTGTCCTCAGTTTAGCCTTCATATTTGTGCACGCAAATGAATCTGCAAAGCTCGTTTTCATTTTTGTTTGTGTTGTCTTTAGTGGGTTTTTATTGTTATTATTTCATTACAAAAATAACAGTTATTTGCAGAGAGCTGTCTGCTCTCAAATGAGCACATGGGACTTCTTTAAAAATCAAAAACAGCCCAGAGGCCAGATCCTTGAGCTAGTAGTTATGATTTATCATAATTCTGTTAGGAGCGTTAGTCACCAGATAATTAATCATCGGGATAACAGATCAGGCAGCACATGAGCTTTTGATTAAGACTGAGAGTCTAAATATGAACATTGTCCTCTACAGTTCATTCAGTTATAATCCAGACTGCTTGCTTTTATTTTACGCACCAGTTGCACAAGACGCTCGAGCTCACTTGGGATTGTTGGAGCTGTGATAACATCAGCCACAACTCTAATTCTTTATCTACTGCAGAGAGAAGTCGTCATCTTAATTATGCAGCTTTACATCAAATTCGCGATCAGAGCATGGATCATGTCATTAACACACTTATTAAGTTTTTTTGATTTCTTCCTGTAACAAATGTCACACACTCCTCAGCAGGCCTGTTGCACATGCAAAGCTCCTTTAAATAAACAGACACGCTGATTATTCTACATAAAAACGGAGTCTTACCAGCCAAAGCTGATTTCCAGAGGTGTCCAGCCTGTCCCTGGTCCTTGGAGCAGTACATCTGTCCCCCCCAGCCGTTGGTCAGAGCCCAGGGCTGGTAGCTGTCCATGGGGAGCAAGGTGTCATGGCGCGGCTCCCCGGTGCCCAATGTTTGGACCACCGACACGTCCAGGTAACTGGCCATGGACTGGTACGGGCTCGGGTAGCCGTGGTAAAAGGCGAACTCTTTAGCTCGGTGGTTCGAGTATTCGTCAGAGTTCACCGTCGTGTCCATGTACTGCGAGCTGAGCGCGGCTCCTGCCGCCTGGGTACACGACTTGAGAGAACCCCGCCCCATCCTGCACGGGTAGTAGCCGTTACCAAAGTAGCTGTACGGTAACGCGGTGGCGGCTGAGGAGCTCTGGTGCGGCACTGCGGCCGCAGGGCACGGTCCGGCCGAGCACTGCTTACCCGAAGACGCGCCTGACTCGCTGGAGCCTGAAGCGGACACGTCCACTGTGGAGTAACCGGCCGAAGAGTGCACCAGGCCGGACGGGTGGCCGCCCAGTGCAGCGGCGGCCGCCGAGTGCGCCATAATGTTGCGGCACTGACTGGCGGCGAAGTTGCCGCTGCCCACCAGCCCCTCCATGTTTTTGTTCAGGTCGTCCAGGTTGTTGTCATACACAAACATTACCGTTTCCGCTGGCCAGCGAGGGTTTAGGACCAGGGAGGCTGTCATAGGCGCTCCTTTCCCGGTCTGGCCTCCGTTCGTCGCCGTTTCCTCTCAGACTCTGTCCGGTCCCGTGCGCTATGATGCTACATTGGCTGAATGAAATGATCTAGTGCGCATTTATTCTCCTCTGACCGCCGGCTCTCCTGCTCACACACAGTTCAGGTAATTCACACGTACCGTCACGCGCACTGTCATAGCACGCGTGCGCTGCGTTGCTGCACCGTTTAGTGACGGCGCTCGCTCGGAGGCAAAGACTCCCGGTAACCGGCCGGAACCCCAGTTACATCCCAGCCGCAGCCTTGACGCAACAAGCCCCCGGGAGCAGGAGAGGAGGGAGGGCGCTTGTCCATTGGATGAGACCGGATAATCACGTGATGGGACAAGAGTGGGGGGGGGGGACTTGTTGGGGATTGTCAGTCAAAAAAATATATTTTTATGAGGCTCGAGCTGTGGCACGAGAAGAGCGTGAGCTCCGTGAAGCGGCTCAGCTCCCTGAATGCGCCGCTTCTCCTCGCGCAGCTGCATTACGTCAAAGTGTGTGTCTGAGCTCCTGCGGCCAGGAAGAGCCGCGCTGTCTTTGTGAGTTTAGAAACAAGAAAATAAATCTCTTCAACAGACGTGTTTTTCGTGTGTGTTTTGCGTAAATACGCATGGGGAGCGCGCACGTATCCAAACATCCGAATCTCTGATTAGTTCAGATAAATGATGTTTGGTCAGTATTGAATCTCGAGGGGGGAAATATGAAATCTGTGAAGTCAGTTAGAATTTTCTGACATTTAAAAAAATGATATTCTGTGTTCATAATAATATTATAATTCCTCTAAATATGACCTATAATTATCTGATCTCTGGTGTAAAGATACTCACTATTACGCAGAGTTATGGACACATTTAAAGACTTATAACCGGCGCTGCCAAATGCGTGGAAAAAAGTTTATCGCTGTCATAAAAGTATTTTAAAAATCATAACATACCAGGAGTATTTCCAGCTTTTCAAAAGAAACATTTGATTATTAAAATAATTGTACCCTCTTGGACGTTTCTCAGACTGGATTTATGTGCGCTGACTGCAGGACGCGTAAAGGGGATTTATGGAAAAGATCTGGAGGTCTTAAGATTTGAGAAATATGGCTTCGGTTCAAAGAGCAGATCAGAAAGGTTTTCACGGCACGTCTGAGCCGCGTTATTTGCGTAATGATTCCACTCGCCGCTTATAGGTTTGAACTGATGTGAAGTTATTCGTCTGGTGCTGTCTGAATTGACGCCTTTCGGGCGCGAAGAATTTGAAGGTATTTTTAGGATGAATGCGCCCTCGTGTATCAACTGCAACGACAAGTGAGCGGACTGATGTTTAAAGCTTCCTCTGGATGTTATTCAATATGAACATGTTGGGAAACAATCACGTGTTTAAAGTCACGCACAGGGTCCAGTGTCAGCGTTCAGAGGTGATCTGTGAAGAAAACTGGACTCTGTGTGAGACGCCATGTTTTTTCCACATGACTTCTAATGAAAACTGAATGAAGACATACAGGTCGTGCATCATTTTACTGTTTAATATTATGCAAATTATTTAAGAAAATTAAATTATTATTATACACAAACGTGGTACCATGAGGTCAGGAGTCATGTCTCTGGTTGGATCAGCTGGTCGGAGGCTCAATTAGCTTGTGGTGCTGAAGCGGGGAGGGACTGATGGTTATCAAAAGTGGAATAAATTGTAAAACTATTTAATATATATTTGATATTGTGTGACTTCGTTTTAGTTTGGACTGGCTGCCCTTCAGGTTACCGCTGTGATCATTTCTCTCCCTGTAAGAGTCGGAGAAGTCCTTTTTGAGTCGCAGGTTTGATTACGTAAAACACACTGTTCGTTTATTTATTTACTCATATATCTATTTTACATAGATCTGGAGGTAGCGTCGCCTCTCTCCGAGCTCTCTGCGGCAGCAGACGTAAAGCAGGTGTGAAGCGGCTCCAGGTGATGGACGCGAAGCAGCGGGGAGCGGAGAGGATGAGACCCGGACAGTGAACAGAGCCGTGGGGCTGTGTGACTTCTACTGCTCGGCAGGCAGATGATCTTTAAGAGGAGACGGACACGGATCAGGATGATACGTGAAGGAAAGGACTCACTGGAAAAGTATTTAACAGCACCTGAAGTTAAAAACAGAATTAGAATTTAAAACTTTAATCTGGTTTATCCTGAGAGGGAAAGAAGAAAAAACTGTTTATTTATTTTCTCCAATCGAACGTTTGGACGAAAATAAGGATAAAAGGTGAACATTCAAAACTGAATAAAATTAGATAAATAAGAGATAAAAAAAAAAAAATAGAAAAAATCAGTTTATTGGTGCATCAGAAAGTTCAGAAAGTTTTTTTTTTGGTTTTGTTTTTTGTCAAACTACTAACAGACTACTACTGTTCCCAATGTCAATATAAAATAAAATAAAATAAAATAAAATAAAATAAAACAGGCCCATTTGTAAATAAGAAACTGTTTGTGACACAAGCTCTTGACACCAACAGTGTCACTGTGGAGCCATTAGAAAGGTTTCGCGTGTGTATGTCCAGTGAATGTGATCGTATGAAACTCTAATCTCTCTCTCTCTCTCTCTCTCTGTCGCTCTCTCTTTATGTGCGTGCGTGTGCGTGTGTGTGCGTGTGTGTCATATCATTTACCAGCAATCTCCAACATTAGTTCACTGAACTCTTCCCAAACTGACACCAACTGGCTGCAGCTTTAAACACCGTGGGCCTGCAGACAAACATCCGCACACACAAACCACCCAGACAGGCAGTCTCTCTCCCATAGTGTGGTCTGCTGGGCTGAGGAGGAGGGGGAGGAGGAGGGGAGGGGGGGTCAGACTGGGCCCCGAGGGTCAAGGTCAAGTTTAACACGGAAAGAGAGGGAGAGGGAGGGGAGGAGGGGGTGCAGACAGAAAGACAGACAGATGTAATGAGCTCAAGTTCAAGGCCACCGCACACCTTGAAGCTTCTCCTGTTTATGTGTGTGTGCGTGCGTGCGTGCGTGTGTGTGTGCCACCGTGCAGATGACACGGAAGACGCCATGGCTGTCCCAGTGATAAGCACCGGCACGGTCCAATTTAACCAGTCAAACCGGTATGAAGACAAACATCCCAACTGGTGTCTCCATGAATCATTAACTCAAGTCGGCAGCAGCTGAAGAGACTCATCCGGATCAAGTCAGTCCAAATAGACTTCCCTTCAAAATAAGAGCATTGATGACACAAACCTGCCACTGTGACGTCTTCCGATCACTTGATACAGTTTGGAGGATTAAGAGTGGCATTAATTACAGCATGCATGAACAGATCTGTCTGTATGGGCCGCTGACATAATGAGGTTGATTGAAGATATTCATTGAAGATATGCCATTTACAAAAAACGATCAGGAGAATGAATGAAAAATCTCACCATGTTAAACTGCAGTGATGTAACTTGTTTCGGCCGAATTCGGTGTCAGTTTGACTTAAATGTGTCTGACAGCACCACGCTTTATATTCCGCCTTTTACGCATTACGCACTCACCTGCATCAGAATCATCAGAATCTGCGCACAGAGCCCGCTCCTGCCTCCTCCGCATTTGATTTTAGTTGTTTAATCTGATTTATAAAGATTTTTTTAATTACATCCGCCATGCTTTTAATTCAGGGTCAATTCCAAACACTTCATTCGTTCCTCGGTGAGGTGAGAACACTTTCAAAACATCTTGAATATATGCAAAAAAGAAAAAAAAAAAAAAAAGAAAAGAAAAAAGAAAAACATAACTATAATGCAATGCTGGAAAATTGAAGAAATGTTGCATTTTAAAAAGCTTAATGTTAAAAGAAAAAAGCATGGACCGCGAGGATCAGCAGAGAATCCAAAGTCACAGTAACATTTCTTATCGGGATGTCAAAAAACATGTTTTTGATCCCAAGCGGAGTCCTTTGACTTTGCGCATCTGCTCCTTTATAGAACAGCTGTGTGTTAAATCAGTCAGTAAGTACAAATATGACAGCAGTATTTTGTGACATATTTACACGAGTGTCAGTGTGACAGCATACAGATCGGGCGCGTTACAGGTGTGGCGGGAAAAGACGCAAAACGAGGCGAGCACGAGCGAGACACTGAAAGAAAGACTTAAAATAAACCTGCCAGGTAACAAGACATCTTTCAGACAATCGGTTAGTTTTGGGTGAATTTCAGGAATTTAACAAACTGTGATGTCATGCATGACACGAAAGAGCAGAGGCCTCGCCCTGAGGCAGTATTAGTTGGTCCTCGATCTTCTGAGCAGGATCTTCCTCGATGTTTCATCTTCTCCTCATCATCGCTCAAATTATTATTATTTTTTATGTATGTATTTATTTATTTTGCAGCGCTGAACAGGAAACACGTGTTCTCCAGGATCAGCTGAGCGTCAATGCCTTGCTCCAAAGGGTAAGTCAGGAAGACTCTTAAGTCATCATCATTGATAAAAGTGATTTGATGCAAAAACAAACAACATATATAAATATATTCATGTAAATATGTTCATATATATATGAACAATATTCTATAAATCTGCCTGCTGCATTTGCTTCTTTTGCCAATTTCCAGACCTCATTTTCATAACATTTCCAGATCCAGGATTAACAACACCCACTTAAGTAACCACACTCACACCACACAAAATATATTCAGTATTTATCTGTAAGCTGACTATCAGTCCCAGTTTCAGTTTAAGAGTTTAAGGACAAGTTTAAAAAGTCAGATGCAGCAGTCAGTCAGGAGTGTGCTGTGTGAACTAAAACATGAGCTCAGGTGAAAGGCTGAGGCAGCAGCAGAGCCGTGTGCTCCAGCATGAACTGATCTGATCTGACAACGTGAAGTGCAGGAAATGAACCTTTTTGTTCTGCCAGTTTTAACAGTTAGTCTGTCTAAATACCTCTTTAGAGACGACACATCCTGCGGTTGCACTGCGTCCTGGCCTGTTTTTTGCATCCTGGTGTATTTTTCTCCTGAAAGACATGAGTGCTAAATGTCAGGTTTGGAAAGAAGCATCACTCCTAAAATGAAACACCAGTAGAGCTGCTGCTGGAAGCCGTCTATCTATATAAAACATAGAAATTAACTTTAAGATTGCGAGATGTGACCAGTGGCTGTTTCTTTATAAAAATCTTTGAGAGCATCTTGTATCCTCAGTGTGAACATTTCCTTTGGAAACTGAATATTTAGGCTGGACATGAATGTGTTGTTTTAAAGAAATTCCTGAAATGAATAAAAAGAAATGCCATTTCTAAAAATATGGGCATATATTATTATATATTATATATGCATCAAGTTAAATGAAAGATCCTTTGTTGTAGTAATTTATTGTCAAATAGTCATTTATTATGACATGTGAACAAGGTGAAAGTATTTTCGATTTTGTCTTGTCGGCTGTGACAGTTCCCAACTTTTAGCTCCTCTGTTCACCATCCCATGTCTCCTCACAGCTTCATAGGGTGCAGCAGATGTACGGGGTAGAAACAGATTTTTCAGATGGCTGAGGTCGAGGTTAGAGTCAGAGTTTCTTTTAAAAATACAAAATAAAAATGGTCAGCATGATTCAGTGACTATACTGAGCCTCTATTTTCATGCCAATCAGACTGAACTGTGGCTTTCTGTGACCTTCCACCCTGGTAATATGATAATACCTGTACCGCCAAACGTCTTTAAACAAAATTAAGTATTGACCCAAAACCAAAAAATTAAATAAAAAATAAATAGATAACTCCACTTACCTTTTTCTGCTTCTTTTGGCATCACACAGTATTCTTTAGCATGTTATCATAGTCTTGTGTGTCATGTGATAAGGACTAAACCATGAGCTGATCTCCATGACAACTGAGATGAACCATGACATGCAGGTGAAAGCCGCATAAAAGTCTATTAAGTGGACCTTGACTTAAGGTTTTGTTCATGTTTTCAAGGTCAAGACTGAACTGAAATGATTAAACTTTTATAAAAGTTTGGTGCGTCGCTTTATAACATCTAACACATAGGATTGCATAAGAAAATAAAAATATAACAAAAATATGATTTGATTATATTTAACATGTGGAGGTTTAACGTGTGTGTGTGTGGTTTCACTTCACTGCTCTCCAGAGTGTATTTAGTCGCAGGAATTTTTCAGCTTAATTGTCTAATTTTCATGTGTGAGTTCAACTATAATATTTGAACCTTCGTTAGCTCAGCTTTCAGAGAACTCTGGGTAAAAAAAAAAAGGCCACCATGTAAACCTGTGCTGTTGTGCCTGCAGCCATTGTGCAGCATGGCAGTCGCTCCGCCTCCATGCAGCACACAGCAGCCTGCCAGCCTCTCATTCAGCTCCATACTTCATTATTACTGCGGCTCATTAAACTGCCTGCAGTCGTACCTGACGCCTGTCTCAAACCAGGTCATGAAACTGAAGAAATTGAAGCTCGGCCTGTTTGTTTCCGTAGACTGCTCTCCTTGATGTTCACCAGCAGAGACAAGGGCAGCGGCGACGACAGGGAGACTGTCCTGTGGGTTAATAAACAGCCTGCTGCTTCCAAACTGGCATCACTGCCTTCCACGTCTCACTTATTTAGAGGCCAAAGATCTCCAAGAGTTTGGCATTTAAGAGTTTCCATCTACAAGACGCCGCTTTCAGGATTTTGCGCCTTAGTGATGCATATTCCAAAACTTCAAATCTACACATAGTGAAGCTGCTGAGCTTCTGGGAACAGGATCCAAGGCTGCTATGCTGCAGCTGCCCCTTGGCATGGTGTTCATTTAACCTTCATTTAAAGTCAGTGAGGGTGATCACGTCGAGAGTACAGAATAAATGCTCTCAAAAACAAGGAACAAACAAGCAGACAATAACACAGCACAGCTGTGACATTAGAGAGCGGAGTAGTTTGCAATTCTAGTTTTCAACTGACTTTAAGTTTTAATGTTTAATGTGACCCTAAAATTAAAGCTCTGGTTTAATCACACAGTATTAAAAATCATTTTCATGTGCACTGTGCAGCATTTGTAACTGGGCAGAACTGACTCTGTGGACAGTCACGCATGCTGCAGTGGAGGTCAACCTGAGACCAGTTCACACACACACACACACACACACACACACTGCTCTACTATAGATCTACATGATGTCTGCAGGTTGTGTGTTTGACAGTGGTGTGATGTCCAGCAGATGAAGACCTGCAGGTCAGACTTACTGGACAGTACAGCCTCTTTGAAGGGCGTGTGTGACCCTGTCTGTAGACAGCTGCTGTCCCTGCCAGTGATCACATGCTGCTGCTGACCTACAGTATATCTGAACACTGAAAAGTTAGCTGCTGTTTTGAGATCTACACTCTCTGTGGAGCGCAGAGACAGAACCTCGCCGGTTGAACAGCACGAATCAGCAGCCAAGGATCCGTATAACAACTCATCATTTAAGTCTGATACATTTTAAGCATCATTAGAGTTCTACAGCATGTAACTCAAGATGATCTGATCATTTGAACTTTGCCTAAACCAATACCTCTGTGCAGACTGTAACCATAAACTAAAAAAATGTGTAATCAAAGTAATTATTTTCCATATTTTTTCGCCCTATAATGAAACTGTATATGCCATGATTCAGTTTAACCAAAAGTACCAAACCTCTAACGCAAATACAGACAATTGTTTTAAGATATTGTTCAAATGCAGATTTTAGCCTGTGTTCATTGTGTTGTGTCCTTGAACTTGACCTTGTTGAGCATTTAACAAGAGGAGAGCAGCTGTGTGTGTGTGTGTGTGTGTTTGTGCATGTGTGTTTGTGCGTGTGTGAGGGGGGGGGGGGGGGGTCTACTATCACTAACTACTCCCATTAACTCATCTGGTCTGGTGTTTTTGACCAAAAACAGACAATTCATTCATCTCATAGATGTACAAGTGACTGATCGCATGATACAGACAGACAGATGTGTTCCTGCAGCAGTGAGCCAGAGAGGAATACTGGTGTTTGTTCTGCAGCCAAATATGAAGGTGGTGACTGCAAAAAGAGAGCTGAATGATCCAGCAGCCACCTGAAACTGTTTGTTGATCCACCAGAAAATCACCCTGAAGCTATTTTGACAGCTGATTCATCGTTCAAGTCATTTCTTTTTTCTTTCTTTTTCAGGGAAAAATAAACTAAACTTACTTGAGAAAATAATTCTCACTTATATTATTCACTTATATTGCTTAAATATGTGTTACTTGCTGCCCTGACAGATGGTATAATAATTATTGTGAGACTCCGTGAAACATATTGACAAATACTGACCTCAAGTTTTGCAGAGACGATCCAGTGCAAGAAACACTGATATTTGTGTTGATGTTAATAGAGCAGTCAGCGCTGCTCCGTGTGCTGCTTCACCTCGGGGACAAAATGACAGCCCAGCATTATCGGCTGATCGATTATCAGACCATCGAGTGATCAGAAAACGTCCCTTCGTGCAGAGATCCAAACGCCTCAAAATCGTCAAGGTGGAAATGACGCATGCAGGTGACGTTCCGCTGATCCTGAGGCCTACAACACGAGATCACATGCAGTTTCATTCTGTCAAGGAACATGTATTTGTTCCATTTCAATCATTAAATAATCATTTTGGAGAAGGAGCTTTAGATAATTATGTGAAACCGGTTAATACGTGTGAGACGAAAGAGATTGCAAATAGAATATGGGTTACAGATCATTTAGATTAGATCATTCCCATTACCATGGCTTCCCGCTCCTTATCACACGACGATGGAGATATCAGCTGGAGTAAAATAAGCAGATAAATGAAAATGTAAAATGCCCGTGTGTCTTTATTTGAATGTGCCAGCTCATGTTTGTGGCTCTAACAGACTCGGTGCGCCTTCATGGATCCACCAGCATCCACGTCCGGACCGAAACCAGATTTCATATTCATTTATCTCATTTACAAACCAGTTTCCACCATCTTCATGTGTCTGCGGTGCAAGGAGGTTTAGACCAGAAAACCCGCATATTATAGTATGTTTTTCATAGAATTGTAATGTAATGTAAATATAATTGAGCTAGTCGTAATATTGTTCTCATATCCTGTGCGCTTTGTCCACGCAGTGACATATGCGTTGGTAACAGAGAGCAGCATCCTGATGATCTACTTTATCTACACATCCAAAGCTTTATTTCATATTTGACTATTTTATTATTTAACGTCACAACGTATCACGGCACGAAACAAACAAAAAAAAAAAAAAAACAGAACTGATTCACGTGACACCTGGGTCATTTCTTGACTAATCCAGGTGAGACGAATTACGACCAAAAAGTGATTTTATGGGGGCGCACCGGCAGCTCACCTGAAAGGGCGTGCTCCCCATGTAGACCCAGGGCAGAGTCAGGACATCCGCTCTTTCTGCCTCTGTCTTTCAGCTGTCATTGTCTAATAAAGTATAAAATGCTCCAAACGTGTATTTTCAAAAAATAACAAAACAAAAAAAGTGTCTATGTGTGTTTTCTTCGACATGATCACATGATTCATTCATCCCTATGCATGTGTAAAAACTCGTGAAAGCGAAGTTGTGTTTGTCTGGATTTAAAGATCCCGTGATCCCACTCTGATGTTTCTGACAGTCCAGTGATTAGAAAAAAAATGTATGGAGCATTTTTAGACAGTATTATGAAGTGAAATGGAGTGAAAAAATAAAACACATATTCATTACACAAACACATAATGATATGGTACACATATTCAGCTCTTCACCTCATTTGATTTCTTAGTAGACGGTGACATCATACATTATTTTTGTATCATAATAACATAGATATGTGACACTTTATAAATCCGGTTTCCTGTCTTACAGGTCAGTATTTTGTGATTCAAATATTACATATTTGGAATCTTTTCCCCAGGCACAAGTTTGTTTGTTTTTTTTTTTAGATCATTTTCACACGTCACAGCTTTTTCTGTGAGCAGGCAGCATGTTGATGAGGCCTGTGGTGGCAGGTCTCCCTGTGTCTGATGTTCTGTTCCCTCTTCGGCCAACAGGAGGGAGCCTTGTACCTCAGTCTGCAGCTCAGGTGATCCTCCTGGCTCACATAAAAGGCGATTATCAGCGCTCTAACAGAGAGATCAGACATTCCCCTACATGACACCAGAATACAAATATTCATAAAGATCACCAGTTGTGAAAAAGGAGGCAGTTTACTGTTGGCTCCAGTTTGGTGAATGTGTTTCTGACCCTTGAGGACAGAAACAGTGGGCAGAAATAACAGCTACAATATGGGGAAGCAGGGTGACAATATTATGGGCTTTACTTTGTCTTCAATATTTTGATATTATTTCAAATAGCTGGACTAGAGTGTTATGTATAAAACGACACAATCAAACCAAACCAAACTTCCAGGTGATGCCAGAACCTCCTCCACTACCGCACGAAGACCCGGAGAGGGGACAGACTACACATGCACACAACGGCCTAAAACAAAAAGTTACTGTTCACATAGAGGAAGCTCGGTGTCCTGAAGGACAAAAGATCCAGATCCAAAACATCTGGAATGAGACAGCCGGGGAAAAGAGAGAGAAAGAGAGGGTGGTCCCAGGATGGCCAACGGTCCAGCAAAGAGATGCCTGAGGAGAAACTAGTGAGAGAGATGGGAACACAGCTTGGACGCTCATGTGTCCAAGTTGTGGGAAACAAGAAAATTCAGTTGTGTTGGTTTCCCTGAGAAATCTGGTATCAGTTTTGGCACCATTTCAAATTTACTCCTTGTAGTTTAGGTTCCATCGATAATAATCACTTGTTTACCCCCTTCAGCCTTAGACTCCTCTAGACGATCACCTGCTTTTACGACCTTTGTCACAATAGCAGCTGGTCTAACTTTGTATCTCTGTCACTCAAACAGCAGTTGCCACTCTCTTACTTCATCCGTTATTTTCAGATATGACATTGTGTGTCCAGTGGGAAGCACTGGAGAGAACTATTTAAATTCAGGCCAACTGAGAAATCATGAATCTCTCAGATTCATCTTTGCCTTATGTCATTTAACAATAAATATGCTGTCAAAGCTATAGCTGCATGTGCCGAGTTTTCAGACGGCAAGGCAATCACAATGGTAAGCTCTGCTACCTCATGTGTGCGACTGATTCTCATACACTTCAAGGTCTTTCATAGGATTCACTGTTCCAAAGGCAAATTAGCACAAATATACCCGAATGTGAATAGCAGATGTGACCGGTGTAGCCACGATGCAGGCCACATGTTTTATTTTTGTCCCAAATGAGAAACAGTTTGAGGGCATCATTTCTAACACTTTATTCGACTTTTTGAAAAATAGACCTGCAGCCATGTCCCTTTATTAAATCCTCGGGGTCCATGTAGACATGCCAACCGTGCCCACCAAACAAGCAGATGTTCCTGCATCCCCTGTGTCCCCTCCTGGCACAAAGGAGGATTTTGTGAAAATCATCTAGACCTCCTTTTTGCATCTTGGTGGTTGAAAGAACATCGTGTCTCCACATGTCAGGTGGCAACCCCTAAAGCAACATCGTGCAACTTTCTACCATAAAGTAACAGATTTTAAATCGTTTTGATGCTACACAGACTGGTAACTGCTGTCGCTGTCATTCCTATTCTGTACGCTGTACACCTGTTTGTGCACTATAGTGCCCCGGGAACAATCACACATAACTATGTCACTTATTTTGGTGAAACTGAATCATATAGCTCATATTTAGTGAGAAAATGATTTCTGTTTTTTCCTCTGTTCTGCATCAACTCTAATTTTCAGGGTGTCCTGATGGGCAGTAAACTGTTACAAACTGTAGCTGCTGTTAGCTAATGTTAGCTCAGAGGGTTAATGTTTGTACCATAGGCATTTTGGACCACCTTGAACAAGAAGCCAGAACCCGGAGTTGAGCAAGCAGGCAATGTAGCCGGGCTGAGCAGCCTCTATCAGCATAATGGCAGAAGGAGAGACCAAAGAAACAATTTATGGAGGAAGTTAAGAAGAGAAAAAAAAGAGAGTCCAACAGCAAGAGTGGGTTTGTTGCTGTTGTACCAGTAAGTAACAGTTTTCGATAATAAATGATGAAATAACAAATACTGCTGAGGTGCCCTTTAGCAAGGCACCGAACACCTAACTGCTCCCAGAATCCTGCTACATGGCTGCCCAAATTCGCATGTCTATAAGTCCTTTTTGTGTGTGTGTGTGGTGTGTGTGTGTACCATGATTGGACATTACGTAAGATGCGGAAGGCATTTTTTTTCCATGTGTAAAATGAAAAAAAAAAAATCCCGATTAGTGTATCAATAAAGTTAATCTTCCTCTCAGTGCACACGTACAGCTGCTCATCTTTGTGACAGTGATATTCCACTCTGAAACTAGAAATGCAAAAATTTACAATTTCTATACAAAGTCGCTTCAATATTAAATTTCAAGAAGCTACAGCCTCGATTCCAAAAAAAAATGTGTCCACTTCATAAAAACTAAATAAAAACAGAATTCATCAAATTTAGAACAAGTCTGTATTTACAAGAAAATATAAAATGTAGTGTGTCAGTTTGAACATTAAATATTTTTGTCTTTGTACTGTATGCAAATGAATATAGGTCAAACTGAATTTGTTGTTTTGTTTTGTTTTTATCTTTTATCCAGCACCTCATTTTTTAGATCTATTGATCTATTGATTAATTACTATTATGATGTTAATACGAAGTGTTTATTTTTTTTTTATAATTTATTAAAATTTGTCATCATTTGATTTGTTCAATGATCATTTTCTTTGTCCCTCCTTGTGTTTATTTACCATCATACTTATTTTATCTCTCATCTATAACTGTGTATTTGTTCTATCTAAAGAAAGTCAATTTCACCAGTGGCTATTTGATCTCGTGCACGTACACCTTGTAAACTACATTTGTTTAGTTTGGTGTATTTGTATTGTTACTGATATTTATTACTTTTAACATCAGCTCAAAGATTGTTTGCTTGAGCTGGGGGAGATGGGCATTTTTGTGTTTACGTAATTTTTTTGAAAATCAATAAAAATGTATAGGGGATAAAAGGTACAAAGACCTAGTGCTAAAAATAAATAAATAAAATATTTTTTTTAAAAAAGCTACCCACGGAACGTTAGGCCAAACCTATGAGTTTTAAGTTTCGATAAAAAAGGCCTCAGTGGAGTTTGTCTGGTGTCAGCAGGGAGGTTCCTTCAGGGGAAAAGAGGGCACGACAGGAAAAGGCCCTGCAGCCAGCTGACTCTACTTTGGGCGCAGAGAGTCCAGAATCACCAAACATGTGAGCATTCAGGCCAGTTTGCAATGTTTGAACTGACTTTTACTATTTTCTATAAATACTGGTATTGCTCCAAGACACATCAAAAAAAAAAAAACTGCAATAAAATGTATCAGCCATGTTGATCATTTGCCTAATGCTTTCTCACTGCAAATGAACACATTATATGCAAGAGCCAGGAATCAGAATCAGAATCAGCTTTATTGGCCAATATGTGTTCAAACGAACAAGAAAACTGGCTGCTGTTTCCAGTAGCTCTCAGTGTATTTACTGTGCACGCAGTTCCAACAAGAAGTCACACACATACACACATAAAGCTAGAACAAGGACAACAAAGCTCAATAGAAGACAAGTAAACAGATGTACCCTTACCCCTGTTTCTGCTCCCCTCAGAAAGGTCCTGTCTTTAGGGTGTACCAGCAGAGATCTTAAGGTGTTGAATGTGGAAAGTGCTGACTTGAAGCAACTTGAAGACTCTGGCCAGATGTTCTGACAGTCCAGCCACACGAGGGGAGCAGCTGAGCCAGCTCCATTCACTTATAAAGACCATGCGATGCGGTGGAGAGTCCTTTTAAAGCTAGTTAATGGAGCTTGAGTTGATTTTCACACAATCTAACAGTAAGAATGAACCTGTTCAGTACCTGAATGGACAAACCCAGGAAAGGACCGTTCTCTAGGTCCGTCCACCATTTTGGTCCAGACGGAAATATCTCAACAACTGCTGGGTGGATTGGCACTAGGTTATGTACAGACATTAAAAGCTCCTATACAATGTACTGCAATGACTTTGGTGGTCCTCTGACTTTCCCTCCAGCAGTGCCATCATGTCATGTCCGTGTGAAATCACAGCAGTCGAACTCGAGTCACCACAAAAGATCAGGTCGAAAGATCAACTCGAAAATAAACGAAACTAAAGACCTAAACAGAGCAAACAACAGCCACAGTGATGATAATATAATTATTTCCAACATGCTGTAAAATGCTGCTACGTGATAGTCTCACATTTTTGGGAGATAATGAGTTCTGTTGTCCCTGCTGTTGTTCATGGCAGCAGCTGCTTTCACTGACTCTTAACACAAAGCCCAGAGATTTATTGAGCAAACAGTACATCACATCTGGGCAACACTATAATCTGCAGCAGTCAGCTGAAACATGAAAAATGAACAGCTGCGCATCTTAACTGATGCGTGCAATGAGAAGCACACAGTGCTAAGTGAGAAGGGGCTGCTCTCCTCACTTCAGTGTGAAGATTATTCTCTCTGAGACAACTTGAGAGAGGTCACGGGTAACATTGTTGTATTGATATTCAGCCAATGTTACTGCACTGACATGTGACTCCACTGATGTCATTAGCACGAGAGGGGTCGTCTTATCTTTTCTTCTGTAAACACTGGAGCGGATCAGTCAGGATGAGATTAATCACAGTAATCCCTGTCATAACATGTCCTTAATGAATTATAATTCCATGACAGCTTCAGCCACAAACACATCAGGTACTAATGCTAATGCAAGCAGCCTGTTAACCAAATAAATCCATTTGGCGTGACTACCACCATTCTTTCAACTACAGAGGCAGCCAGCTAAATATCTCTCTCCATGTTAGACTTCCATCCACACTGAGGAGTCGTTCAGACTAAAATTGGCCTTCTAGTTCATGTATGAAACATATCGTTACACAGCATTTTTTTAATATTGCAAGAACCGTGATGCTCTAGAATGCTCCATTTCTCATGGTGATGATGCAAGGTTAACAGCAGAAATACAGTTTCACTTCACAAAGCTTGGTTTTGACTTGGTTGTGAGGCAGGAAAAACTGCAGTCCTACCTGGTAACAAACATTTGGATTTACCGTAAAATGTTAAACTAAAGCTTCACTGCTCTACAACCAAGTCCAGTTTCCCCAGATTGAACACTTCTTGAAGAAAGATGACCTGCATGACTGAGAATCTTCTCTCACGGACTTCTAGTATACTTTTTCTAGCATGGAGCACACCATCAACAAGACAAGTTTAAATGATTTATTGACAAATGAAGGACAGGTTAGGACAAGGTAGCCAGTTCCTCTAAATGGGACCACCATATAAAATTGTTGTTGTTGTGTATGAAACTGTTCACTGAGGTAACAAATCAAGTGAGAGGTAGACTAATTTCTCCATTAATCTCAATACAATGACACATTTTTTGCAGCCAATGGCACTGCCCTCTGGTGGCCATTAGAGAGAATGCAGGGTAGTCATGGACTAATTGATTCAAGCTCCCAAGTTACAGTAATGAGTGTAAGATTTTTCTCATTATAATTTAACCAGAAACTAGATGGATGTTCACCAGCCAGTCTCTAACTGTGGCTGCTGTTTGGTGTTGAGCAGTGTTTGGAGGGCTCTTGGCTTTGTCAGCCTGTTGCAATCCAAACAATGCTATGAGAGCTGTGAGACTGAACCAAAACAGTAATGTTGTTATGAACTGAACTGAAATATGAACTGAAAGACACTAAAACAATATGGGTTCATCACCTTTCACATTACACATGATGAATTTTTAGCATATGAAATACTTACTCTAGTCACTTTAACTATTGCTGCATGATGTGTAGGTATTAACTTGTTTGTATTTAATCTTCTTTGCTTATCATGTAGCAACACACCAACCTATTGCCACAAAATAGGTTTGTGGCAGAACATTCGCTACAATTAAGGATATCAGTAATGTGGGAAAGGCAGAAAAAGCAGGTTGATACAATGTGGGCACTCTTACAGCACCAAAGGCAAAACTGCAACTGCAAAACAATGAACAAAATCTGCTCACTTAGTATGTTTTGTCACAGTAAGTATGCAGGACAGACTCAGTACAAGGATGGTAAAATACCAGAGCGTGGTGATAAAGCAGATTCAATAGCCATATGTTTTACAGATATAACAGTGTACTTTGATCATTTGATCAAAACTACTAATCCTTTGGGATAACAGGGTTTGGCAGAGTGAGACAGCAAACAATGGAAAGCATGACATGTCAAAAATGTCCTGGTGCTAAGGCTGGAATCAAAGCCAAGAAGAAAATCTCATCAGTATGCACAGTCACAAATGAAGCTATTTATTCATTTAAGAAAAATATGTGCACAATAGGTGTCCCTATGGGAAGTTATTCCCTCTTCTGCATGGCATGTGTTTCTCATAAGACCTCCATCACTCTGCAGCACACAGTGATCGGCTCTTCTGAGGCACATGTGCAACAAAGTACTTGCCACTGTAGTCAGTTAGTAAGTCAGATTTATTATTACAGACCATCCGAACTTGTATCGATTTTGGGGAGAGGTGTTAGCTTAAGGCTGCTGAAATGACAAAAAAAACAGCTGGTGGGAATCTGATCCAGATGTAGTCTGGATCATCAAAGTCAATGTTGTCCCCAACTGCCCCAAGCAAGGCAACTTTCCACCTACTATTTTAAACCCTGTTAGAACATTTCGCCTGTGAGGGCAACAAACACACTCCATAAGTAATCTGGCAGAGCCACGCTAGAGCATCATAAAAGTCTCCTTATAAAGCTTAATATGATAAATATTTGTGTGCCGATGCCAAGACTGCCCGCATAAGGAAAACCACTGTACTTGTGATTTGTTAAAATGCCCTAAAACCTTCTATGTTTACATGTACCTAACCAAGACTTTGCATCTGTCAGAAGCAAAGATGTAGGTAGCTTGATATCATTATACAACAATGCAAAGCTTGTTATGAGGGGTGTCTGGTTGTATTGTTGGATCCCGTGGTGTACTGGTGCCTGGAGAAGTGGGTATACTCTTAACTTATGCCCCTGTTTTTCTCAGAGCAGCCTGTCCAGTAAAAAACAAATGCTCTGTGTTATGAACAGTGACATGTACACGACATGTGGACATGACTACTCTTGCATGTTTAGCTCCCACAAAAAAATGGCCAGTAGTATTTGCACATTGTTACTTCTGCTGCGTAAATTATTAGGAAATTAATATCAGCCACAGAGGAGGTGCAGATTTTACAGCAAGTACTGACCCACAAACAGTGAGATAAGTACATAATTATGCAGTAAGTGAAGTATTACTTCCTTTCTCCATCCATTCATGAACACTGGACAATTGTGTCATCTGCAATGAACTACTGATTGGGTCAATAAAGTGTGTGACTTTGACATGGGAGATCGTTGTGTGCCTCCCATTTCCCACCAGTGGTCACCAGTGGTAAACATAGATCAGGAACAGTCACATTGATGTGTCAATGTGCTGCTAATGTCGTTTCAACAGTACAAATAAAAGTATGTTTCAGTTTGCAAACAGATATTGCAGGTAATCAGCTTTAGCACAAAAGGCTTCAACAGACGTCAGGCCTGTTTGGAGACTCAGATTTCCTTAATGGAAAAGACATGATATCTTACCCCTCACCCTTTTATGTAATGGAAAACAAGGTTGTGATAGTTGGAATGGTGGATTGGTGTGAAGCAATGCCAACATTTTTGACCACATCCAACATGTATGCCTAACCTTAAAAAAGGGGGGACTGTAGTTAGTTAGTTCTTGGAACTAAATTGCAACATTAGGAGGTGATCCTAAGTCTGTGTTCCATGTACTCTCCAGGAACAGGGAATGCAAGCTGTAGGTAGGACCATGAGCTGGGTGTTGGTAGTTATCCTTGGCTGTCTGTTAACATGGGCCATTTAAAACATCAACTCACATCTTCTTCATCTCTTCATTTTTGGGAACTTAAGTGACCAAGCTGTATTACCAATTCTGGCATCCAGGGAAGACCCATTTAAGGGACACTGAAGGCATGGTTTGAGGCATAGCTAGTTAGCAAAGGTTGCATGAAATAAACTCCAAGTGTAATAACTCAGGAGCAAGCAAGAGAACAATGGATGCTAATGTGTTGAAAGTTCCTAGTTATGCTAAGAATTACTGCAGAGTCATAAATTAAGACTTGCCCCAAAAATCCTGAACATAAAACTGGTAAAAAAAAAAAAAAAAAAAAAGAAGAAGAAGAAAGAAAAAGAAAACAGTTCCACATTTCAGTACTACAGAGTTCAGCAATTCTTTTCCAACATCTACAGTATGATGTGTTTCGAAATGAATCTCCGAATTCCCTTTACACAGACTTCAACCAGAGGTGACCTTACTTGTAATGCGCAGATATTGCTGAAAGGAATAATTTGAAAAACTTGATTTCTGATAATAATCAGGGCTGTTTCAAATTCATCTAATATCAACCTTCTGTATGGTCAATCAATCCACCTTAACATGTCAGCACAGAAACAGGCTGAATTGTGCCATGACAGGCAATGGAAACAACTGTTTTTCCCTGGATTTTACAGAACCACATTGACCACTCAAGTATTTCAAGACTTAAGGACATCATGGATGTTTCAACCAGTACTCTTGTCAGGATGTAGGCTGCTGGAATCCAAAACCATGAATGAAAAGCGTAACAACCTCAAAACACTGTATTTAATTATGAGCAGACAGTTCAGCTCTGATGTATGGACAAGATGTGAACACACTGTATACAGTTGGGTCAACTGGCTTGTCTCCAAGTATATGAGACAACCCTTAGAACAGAACCGCTATCCATCATCTTGATAAATTAGGGGAACCAACAAAGCTTAAAATCATTACTGCCACTGTAGTATGCCAATCATGAGTTCCACGTACTGAGGCACTGGGCCAACACAACAATGAAAATACTTCAGAACTTTAGAATTTTAGATGAAGACATTAGCATATGTTGCACAAACCCTGCTACGATGGTTCATTTTTAACACATTCAGGATGTGGGTGTACTTGGGGACAACAGACATATTGTAAGTTCTCAAAACATTATAGCAACATGTGCAGCCTAGTTACATATGTGTGGCACATGTTGCACAGACAAGCAATGCAACATGTGCATTCTTCCTCAAATATGGACATGGTGAAGAAGACAGATTGTGAGTGTTTGATCACTCACAGAACAGGACACTTTGTCGCTCTGAATGACAGCCTCCCAACCTTTATTCCTGTGACCTCAAACTGAGGTCAGAGCATTTATCTAACAACCAATATTCAAAACACCCCAAACTTATTGTGACGTTGCTCCAGTGTCTACCATGGAGGCAAAGAAAAAGAGCTTTTGGGTTTATCAAAAGGACAAAAAGCAAGCCACTGGGTCTTCACTGGACTTTTGAGTGAAGACCCAGTGGATCGGGAGTTTTAACCCTGATCCTCTGACTTCCTGATGGAGTGTCCTTGAACAAGACACTGAGCCCCTCACCTGCTCTGCACTTTAAACCAGAAATAATACAGCATGTAGCCCACAGAGCACAACTGACACCAAGCATGTTCCAAAACATCCTATCAGCTGACAAATTATGACTGCACATATGTCCTCTTACATTTGGAACCTATTAAAATTCAGCTTTCCTTTAATATCCTCTCACAGTAAGTAGCTTTAAGGTTGTTTAAATCATCCTATTCCACACTGTCTGACAGTAATAGAATATAATCTGTTTCAGCTTGTTTCATTTTTTCACTGACACTATATGACATGCAAGAAACATTCAAACTCAAGACTCTGTATGCTTTATAGATGAAGCACATATCCTTAAAATTCAAAGTGATTTTGTCATTTTTGGAAGCTTTGGCATCTCTATTAGAATTTCAAATAAAGCTTTGTGTATTTGATTTCAGTTTGGCTGCATGCACAGCACGCGTTTATCCCACCGGGAGGTTTAAAGAAGAATGAGACTGTCCAAAAACAAAACCCTTTAGAGCTGTGCAAATTTTGAGAAAGTAGTATGATGTTACAGATCAACAAAGGTCAACAAAACATAGGACTTAGTGCAGTTATCATCATGTTACTACATCATACCTACTGGATACATTAGTGAAATCAGCCAACTGACCACAATATCTTTTCATTACCAAAATAAAAAATATGCTTGCTGTTTAGTTTATATATTTTTCATATTTGAGGCAATAATATTAAACAGATCCTTGACTGTCTTTGTAAATGCAGATCAGTTTACTTGTTTGAGCTTTGAGACTTCAAATTCTTAACCCAAAGCATATATTGACTTCTGGAATTAAAAGATTTGGGTACTGACATTTTTCAATATCCAACACATCCAGGGCAACACTTCTGCACATGGCATGACCTAAAAAATTCATTTTTAGCCATACTTGACTGAAATATTTCCACAACAATCTGAGGGTTTACTGAGAAATTTAGCACACATGTTCACGATCCCCAGAGGATGAACTGTAATTACTTTGATCCTGAGTTTTTATGCAGTACTATCATCTGTTCAAAATTTGAATGCATCCAACATTTTTATGTCCAAACACCTGCAAAACTACATTCCCACGAGCCTCAGCTGTTTTGCTGTGTGTTTAGAATTAATGATAGCATGCTAACACACTAAGCCAGCATGCTAAACATTTTACCTGTTAAACATCAACATACTACCATAACTATTGTAAGCTTGTTAGAATGCTAACAGAACTAGCATGGCTGTTCTTGCTCTTGTTAATCCATCTCTTGTTCTGGTTTTATTATTCAATAATCCAATCAAATCCCAAATATTTAAGTTTTATTAACATTTCTTCATTCCTTATATTTTTTCCTGACAGTATTGCTTGTAACTTCATCTTGAACCGCTGACATGTTTGATGTTTCAGCAAATATCACATTACGTCTGTTTGTGCTCTCAGAGACTTCAGCTGTAAAACCTGGTTAAACAGATTTTCATAATGCTCTATATTGGGACTGGTGTTGACAGGACTTTTTACACAGCACTACTTCTGCCAAACACCAAATAGTCACAGTCATCCAAATATATTTATTTTAAAAAACAGCTTGTCCATACAAAGCTCCAAGAGGACCTGACTGGATGTATTTGCTCTTGCACAGCCCCTATCACATATAAAACAAATCATAGTTCCTTATTGGTGTAATATACATATTTCTGCTCATTTCATATTTATATTTTCATATTTACTGTCATATTTATTTTGTCACCTTTAAATCTGCTGCCAGTTTGTGACAAAGGGAAGGATTAGCACTTTAATACTGTTTTTATATGACTAATAAAAGAATAATAAGACTCATTTTATATATTTGACCAGAAAAATATTAAGATTCTTATTTTTTCACTTCAGCTGGGTAAGTAATGTAAGTAAGTAAGTAATGTCAACACAACGCAAAGGTTTGTCAGGAAACGGCACATAAACATAAAACTACAATTGACGCAGAGCAAAGGAGGATGTGTGACTCTCCAGACATGAAAAATATCATTTATGACTCTAATACTCTGCGACAGCTCGCGGATGACTGAACGCGATTCTTTTATAGCACCTGAGTGTTTTTTTATAATGATAAATTTCCTGCATGTAGCAGTGACTCCACCCTACCTGGCGTCTGTCTGTCTCTGTCCTCCGCCTGTCCTCTTTATCATCATCTGGCCGCTGGATTAACAATCAGCGCAGATTATAGCCATAATAAGCTCCAAAACACAGGTTCAAGGGTCAGTTTCTGCGCTGCAGACAAAGCTATGCACTTATGGGATCGCGTTTTGATTGATACTGCACTGCTATTACGCTTTATAAAGCCCAATTAATCTGCCCTGTCGAGTCTTATTGTCATAACTGCTTATTATTTTAAGGGCTGATCAAAAGAGCACAGAGAGATTTCTTCAAATCATCAAAAGCAATGCTGCTTGTTTTATTACCAAAGTTTGACTTCAAAATAAAATACTTTTAACATCCCAGAAATGTTTAAAACGAAATAAAAGCCCACAGTGTCGACAAAAAGTTGAATGTTTTGAGATTTATTACGTGGAAATAAAACTATAATATTATATAGCAACCGACACTTTGTAACAGAGCCTGTTTTAAATCAAAAGAAGAACTCAGAATATTGATTTTTAAAAAATAAGAAAAATGTATTTATAAAAACGGATTCAAGACTGAAACATTAATGATTAAAAAAAACATGTCGGCTATAATATCGACAGTTATACACATAATATTATCTTAATTAATAATTCCTCTCCACTGAGCTCCACTCGGCCAATTTGGAGCCATTAGGCCTGTAATGATTTACTTCCAAACATCAAACGGCGGAGAACAATGAGGGTCTGGCTTCTGTCTCTGCCTGTGCGTCTTTAATTCTCCATAACAAAAGTACAAAGGCCGAGACGGAGACCAAAGGCTTTATCCCTAAACACCTTTAACACCTCTCCGGGCCGCGGCGCCGCGCCGGGCCGACGCGCACGCCTGTGATATGGGTAGAGGAGGCGAGGAGAGCAGCCCCCGGGGAACGGCAGACAAGTAGTGGAGGAAGAGAGGGAGGAGGAGGAGACAAAAACACCTCATCTTTCCCCCCCTGAGAGTCTGAGCAGACCTGGATGAAGTGTGTGTGTTTGTGTGTGTGAGTGTGAGTGACAAGGAGAGAAGTTTTTTTGTCAGACTGCAGCAGCATCTTCTTCGCCGGCCTGCGTGGAGCGGAGCAGCCTGCAGAGGAGGGAGATCTGACCTGCAGAACGACCGAGAAAAAAGAAACAGAGGAGGGATTTTTACACACAAACAGCCGGATGCGTAAGTAAATGTGAAAACTGCTTTAGAGCAAACTTTGTTCCTCACCGAGACCCCAAAGACTGACTTTCGTCGAGTGTTGCCACGAGTGAACAAACAGAGACAGAAGTAACAACTGAATACATTTACAAATGATATATTAATCCCTTATTAAAAAGTAAATAAAGTAGTCTAAATATAAAATGTCCACATGCTTAACCTTTGTGTTTCGTTGCTTTATGGTCCCACAGACCTCACAGCTGTGTGCGTAAATATAATGATATGAACTGCGAAAAGTATTGGAGTGGTAACTCTTAAGTTTGAGACATTTGACGAAGGTCAGAAAATATGGACATTACCATAAATCACTGTCAATACAGCAAATAAAGAGCTGTGTTATGTTTTATATGTTACATGAGCTACACGAACAAACATTTCTAATTCCTAAAAGTCACTCACAGGTGAAGAAATGTTCCGCCAGAGTGATGCTACTTCAGTTTGAGTTGAGAGAGGTTCATCTCACTCTTATGGACAAACTTATTTGGTGTTTGGGAGAAGAAGCCAGCACCAATCACAGATATAGGTATAGAGGTTATGAAATCTGTTGGATTTAATCAGAAGTGATCATCAAACATGTCATCAGTCATCACATGAAATCAAGTTTATAAGCAACTCTCATAAAACAAGAAAAAATCACGAAGTAGCAAGCTGATAAAACAATGTCACACTTCTTTTTTGAGCTGTTAAAAGTTCTCCACGAGCCCATACACATTTAGTAAGTAAATCAAGGTTAAATATCTGGGCCTGTAGACATGTGACCTGACTTTCTGTAATACTATCGCATGTATAATATATTTATAAAAGAGACATATAGCATGCAGCACTCATGGAGGACCTCACAGTAGGCTTCATGTAAAGTGTCCCACGTGTCATTCCAGTGTCAGAGGGCAGACAGACGCCGGCGGTGGGGTCTCCCGCCGTCATGCACGGTCCCGGCGGCGGAGAGGAACGAACGGAGCCGTGCCCGCGCAGCGCCCTGCTAGACCAAAGCCGGCGGCACCGGACGGCGTTCACGCGCGAGCAGCTGTCCCGGCTGGAGCAGGAGTACGGCAAGGAGAGCTACGTGTCCAGACCCAGGCGCTGCGAGCTGGCCGCGGCGCTCAACTTACCGGAAACAACGATAAAGGTACTGCGGATAACCAACCATGTCAGGGCTAGTAACATTTTGTAATAATAATAATAATAATAATAATAATAATAATAATAATAATAATACTAATACACAGTGCTAGTGCTTTCATGCACTAATAAGAGTCCATTTAATAGTCCAGTATTCCTCCCCACAGTGCAGGTTAATCAAGGAACCTCAGTGAAATGTAGACACCTGAAAACTTTGTCTGAAGTCTCAACTGGGGCTGTAATAGTATGAGAGTCGCACGGTATTACTCAATTATAACTGATATTATTATCAGTTACAGTGAGCCTCAAAGGAATGAAAAGGTAGTTGGACTAAAGCTTTATTATAACTTCTAAAATATTTTGTTCTTTATTTTTTAATCACATTGATACAGTACAATTTTACTCCAAGTGAATCTACACGATGAAAGCCGTCACTTTCCACACCATTTGGCCAACTGTGGTGTGGGTACACTGCTGTGAAA
Source organism: Nibea coibor (assembly GCA_023373845.1). Taxonomy (NCBI): domain Eukaryota; kingdom Metazoa; phylum Chordata; class Actinopteri; family Sciaenidae; genus Nibea; species Nibea coibor. Next base: position 17,849,319 of record CM041727.1, on the reverse strand, counting down.
ATGTTTTTACTTTATCTTTTTTCTTTGTGGAGTAATCTCATCACACAGCTCATTTATAGCCTAAAACTGAGGAAATGTTCAGCAATATGACATGGCACGAAACACAACCTTGAGTTAGATGTTGTACTCCTCTTCTCTAATGGGTTCTCTGTTGATGATTTGGTATATATATATATATATATATATATATATATATATATATATATAGGTGTGCACTCAGAGATCTGTTCTGGTATCATTTCTCACAGTGGCAAATAAAACTGAAGGCTCACAAGAGCAGAATCTGCCCCGCCTCTCCTTACTGCTATGTCATGTTAACATAGAAACCAATGAGCACCTGAAGTGGGTGTAGCTGTGGTGGTAGTGTGCAATGAACAGTTGCTTTATAGATGTTTTGGACAGAGCCAGGGTAGTTCCCCCCCTTTACCCTGTCTTATGCTAAGCTAAGCTAATCGGCTACTGGCTCCAGGTACATATTTACAGTACAGACATGAGTGGTGTCAGTCTTCTGATAATCACCTCTATGTGATTCAATGTGGTAGTCAGTGAGCTTCATATGTTTGTTTTTTTTACTCTTTATGCTAAGCTAAGTTAATTGGCTTTCAACTCCAGCTCTGTACTTATCACACTGACGTGACTGTGATATTGATCTTCTCATAGGTCTCAGAATAACCTTCTACCTGCTACCTCTTTCTCTGATTTATGGGCTCCATAAAGTTCTAGTCTTACCTCATTGGTTCACAGCATCAGTTTACACTCAGCCAAAAGTAAAACCAAGCAGGTTAAAACAGGAAGCGAAATATCTGAGACATGTACTCACCTAAACAACAACACCCCTTTGTCATTTCCCATGAATGCGAGCTTTTCATCTCCCCTCTTGTCATTTCAATCAGCATGGTAGATTGAGTATTGACAGGTTTAGCAGTGTCTAACATCTGACGTAGAGGCCCACTGGCCCAGTGCAGCGGCTTTAATATGCAGTAAATGCACCCACCTTTCTGCCAACCACTGGAGGGTCTTTTATGAAAGAGCAGGAATGCGAGGCGAGGCCTTGTAAACGCTTGCCACCTGACGTTTTAGAAGCACAGTCTTCCGGGACATTCTGTGAGCTGGTAAAACAGTTGAGGACTGGACAGACACAGAGGCAACTTGAAGATGTTAGTGCTGCAACAGAGTCAAACATGATGGTGTAGAGCAATGCAAGCAGCTACCTGAGCAATGTGTACATCTGCAGATAGATCCCATGGTATACTCACGTTACTATGTGCACGGGTCATGCAATCTAAAACTATCTGGGTGATGTTGTAGAAAAATTGCTCTCATGGTTCAAAGAATTGATATTGACTATTGGTAGGAAACTCGAAGCTTCCATCCAATCTGATACTCTTTTTTACACTAGGGTCTTACAAATACACTGACACTGTTGGCCCCCTTGAGACAAAACTGAGGCAACCCCAAACACAAAGTTAGCATTTATAGATTATTTATTTTTTGTTTGTTTTAGAGTTCCCATAATTTGGAGTCTTTGGAGGATAGAAACAGGAAGTGAAGAATAATGTTGCTCCAGGGACAGTCAATTAGCTTTTGAGCCTTTATTTATTTACAAAGAACAAGTAAAAATATGCCGAATCAGCCAACAATAGCCCATATTTCCAGCGTCCCCATGGGGGACGGACAACTATTACTTTGATAAAGAAGAAACTTAAAATGTGATATTAAGTATAATATCAGTGACCTTCTGTAGGATTTCTAATTGGATTTATGGATGTTTATTGGTGATGATCATCAAAGTAAATAATATTCTGTGTCATTTCCTTGCATTATGTCATAAACAGTACCACTGCTGAAACTTCTGACCATATAGATGAGCATGCTATCACCCAAACTACTCTGCTTTCAACTACTTCCTGTTATACCTCTAATACTGAAGATAAATGTAGGTTGTTTTAGCTGTTTGAACAAAAGCTGTTACTATTAGTGTTTATGGAAGCAATCAATTGTAGCTCCCATCCTAATGAACACAAGTGCTTGGTACCTGATTGATCAGTAATATCACCTTCCTATGTAACACTTATCCAAACCACCTCCACTCTCTTCCTTCTTTCCTTTCCTTCTCCTTTTTTACGGTTCCTTCCCTTACTTCTTTCCTTTCCTTCTCTCTAGGTGTGGTTCCAGAACAGGCGAATGAAAGACAAACGGCAGAGACACTCCTTGCCGTGGCCTCACCCTCTTGTGGACCCACTCGGAGCACTCCTTATGGGCCGTGCCTCCCCTTCCTCCACCTTACCGTACCCTTTCATCCCGCCCCACCTCCCACATCTCCCCCTCCACCATCACTATCCCCTGGCTCTCTCCTCACCGGCATCCTCAGCACACAGTCGCTACAACTCACCCATGAGGACCCTGGATGCCCTCCGCCTCTCTCAGTACCACAACAGACCAGGGGGGCTACCTCCAGCCTCTCTGTACGCCTCCACCAGCGTCATGCACCATCCACCTTCATGTCCCTGCCCCCTCTGCCTGCACTGGGGACCAGAACATCTGCTCAAAGCTAGAGGGGAGGCACTGGGACTGAGCCAACCTCGTAGTCCCAAAGCCAACATCCAGCCCGCAGGTCTGGAGCGGAGGGAGGAGATGGTGTGACACCAGATGGACATGCACCAAGGCTGTCAAACTGCTGTCAGATAAACCGCTGCAAACAAATAGCTGCACTCACTGTGACTTCAATAAATGCTGTCTACATGGTGGAGCTTGCCAAGTCACAACAGCAATACACAACTCAGAGGTCTTATCTAAAACAATGGCAATCACACGACAGTGCTGATTAACTGGAGGCAAACGTTTATTGGATGACAAACATTTGCAATATATTGCAAGACTTGGAAATTATTTCATCAAATTCAGTAGGTTTCCAGACCTCAGTATTCCCATCATTCTCTGCAATTCTGCCAAATTCAGTTTCATTTGGAGCATTCTGCCAGCCTAAAGATGTTTTTCAGCCCAACGTTAAGTTACTCTTGAAAGCCACAGTATACTATACCCTGAAAAATCTTTCAGGGTTGTACAAAAAGTTGATTAGCATTCCTGGGTCAAAGGTTTTTCCTAGATGATAAAATAATAAATTTATTTAAAAAAATGTTTATGTCTGGAAAAAATATTTTAAACAGATTATGGAGTACAGAAAAAAGTGTATTGTTCTATTTTTTGATTGCTATTCTTCAAAAACCATAAATATAGCCACACAGAATAGTTTGATCTTCTGTTTTTTTGTGTTTTGTTTTGTTTTTTGCCATATCCTCTCACCACTTAGCTTAAGTGGAGATGTTTGGTTTCCATACATTAGTCTTCAGTACATGCAAATATTCCTGCAGCTTTTTATTCAGAAAGTAGCTGTTGGCGAAAAGAAAAATAGACAAAGACCTGCATCTTGGCTAGTTTTCAATTGTAGTCACACTTAGTGTGTACATGATAGTTTGTGGCAGTGAATTTGTTTCATGCCATTCAGACTCATATTAGGTGAAGAGAAGATGAAGAAGAAAGAAACTTTAAATGGAGCTTTTGAAGTAAGCGCAATTGCACCAAGATTTAATGTACATATTATGGTTATGGAGTTAGTTTTCATACTTTTCTCTGCTGTAACGCTAATGACTACTGCTTTTATTTATTTGTACAACTTTATTGTTTTAAGTTGCATTCACTGACATCTTTAATGGTAAGGAGAAACTCGAGCCAGAGTGGTTCTGTTCATTAGTTGGGCCTCTAGCAGAGTTTCAGTCATTGTCTGATCATGTTAGAATTAATTTATAGTGCACAAACTTTGCTTGAAAGAACATGTGGAATAAATGCGCATTCAGTGCTGAGGATATGTTAACTACGAGTGTAACCTTTACCGCCAGCCTCTAGATCTACTTAAAGGATGGTTCATTATTTTGGAAGATTCACTTTCAAGGAATGAGATGAGGAAGTCAATATCAATTTCATGTTTGCGTGTTTGAGGTGAAGTCTGGACATGATTAGCCTAGCTTAGCATAAAGACTGGAAACCATTCTAAACTGTTATTTTTAATCTGTACACTAGGAATTGTAAAAAAAAAAAAAAAAAAAAAAAAAAACTTTTTGGACAGAGCAAGGCCCCGTGGTCTGTCCCCCTGCTTCCAGTCTTTACGCTAAGCTTAGCTATGCTAAGCTAGCTAAGCTAAGTTAGCTAAGCTAAGCTAACCATGTCCTGACTCCAGTTGTACGTAACACACAGACTGATCGAGATTGAGAAGATTGATCTTGTCCTCTAACTCTTAGAATGAAAGTGGATATGCACATTTGCCTAAATGTATGATCTCTGGTTCTTAACTAGAAATTCAAGATGTTCTGTATCACAGGAAAATGTTCCTAATGTGTGCCTCTGTGTCATCATTTACTGTAAAATAATCCTGATACTATGTGACTGAACATTTTTAAAAACAATTACTTGAAGGTTTAAAATCATGTGGGATTGTTTTCATTTTGCTGTCCTTTACTGACTTCACACTGGTTATTAAGTGCTCTCCTGTTAAGTTACACAGCCATAAAACTCTACAGAACACAGACAGGCTTTGTCTTTGCTCACCACACCCAGAGCCACAGATGCAGACATATAACCTGTGTCTAGGTTGCACAACAGTTTGTTGAAAGGACACGTGGCTTTTTAAAATTTAGATGGTTATCACTTGTCTGCCTAGATAGCTGTCTAAAAGATGTTTCTATACTTGAAGGGTTCTTTATGATGACTTTCTTCCAACATTGACATTTCTTTAAGAGGCGTGTTAACTCCCCTGCAGTATATTGATAGAGCTAGTAGAGAAATATTCTGCATATTTTGTTCAATTGACCAGAAGATGTTGATTCATTTATTTATGGTATTTTAACTTGAAACTTGAATATTTCCATTCAATAACCCTAATCTAACGCCATTCTAACCCTAACCCTTCATTCAATTCAGTATAATAGCCACATATTATCATACAGATATAATCATAGTGAAGTATGCATATGCCCATGTTTTCATTCAAGTATAACCAACTGCAAATGAGACACAGGTCGCACATTTTTTGTGAGTTTCACAACCATGGTAGTTACTCCTACATGCTGGAAGGGGTGGGTGAGGTGAGGGGTATTCAGTTGGTTGCAATCTGCAGCCTCACCACTAGATGCCACTAAATTCTATACACTGGACCTTTAAGGTGTAGTTGTTGAAAATGCAGGAAATCACTGACATAATGGCAACCTGAGCTGTGAAGGATAAAAAAAAATGCTCATGGTACTTCTTCTGGGATTGTGTTTGTTTGGCATGTGTTCATACTGGCCAACTTAGGATGATTCAGGAAAACAGGCACTCACACAAAACAAAGTAAGCCGGGGAAAGCTGCATGAGCCTCCAACTAAATTATTTTTGCATACATAATTTAAATCTACTGTCTGAGTCTGACTCACAGTAAACACAGCAGCCATTGTAGCAAACTGCATGAATCCATACACTGGGGGCAACTTGCACATCCGTTTGTTTTCATGTTTGAAGATGTGAATTTTTTCCCATTCTGTGCTTGTTCAAGAGAAGTACTGCTGAGACTTAAGTTGTGGCCAACTGACCCAACAGTCCAACACAGTTCTAACTCTCAGTTACCACTATAATCACAGAGGCTCCAGGTAAATGCAAAATAACCAGATGATAGATAGTTGTAGTTGGTGGTTGTCCTGTTGTCTTTCTGCCTCTGCCTTCATTCTTCATGTCTGCTCCCATTTGAGTCAGCTACTACTTTACTGTTTACCACTGGTTTTAATGAATAAAGGCGATGATCAAAGTGAAATGACGAAAATGAAACTGGAAAACGTCAAACCACTTTCTGTTTGGTTACAGTTTTTTGACTGATCATGCAGCCTGACTGATGGAGTTCAGATGTTTCTGTTGTTTGTAATAGGTTAATAGATTTTTTTTCAGTTTCCATTCACTTAAATATACAGTAACATACTGTAATTTACTGTAAATGGTAAAAACGCACTTCGATCGAAGTCCAGTTACAGATACAGAAAGAAATGTACCTTTAAATGTCACTTTTATAATAAATCTGCCATGTTCACTCAGTTGAATAAAATATCCTCTCTGACCTGACTCATATTAGTGTGATACACTGATTAATTGTAATTCTCTGTGGCCTGATGGAGTTTTACAATCAAAACACAAACCTTTCACTGAGGCAATAAACTGATTAAAAGATTGAAATTGCTGTGTGTGTGTTTGTGTGAAAGACAAAATAAGATAGAGACATGGAGAAATTGAGAATCAGGAGGGATGAGTACATACAGGTCCATGTCCGATTTAAATTTGGTGGGGTGTTAAACTGTGTGCATGCAGGCATGAATCTGTGTGTGTCTTTATGTTTGTTCATACCTTGTAGATGTTATTCGGTCTTACGGCCCTCAGAGAGTGTAGCAGCCCTCATCTTGTAAATGATGCAGAGGCTTTAAAGGGTTTTGGACAGAAAAGTCAATCAGTCTGTTGGCTGGTGATTCCTATAAAAGACACGAGACACGAGCTGTGTGCGCACTGCCGTTTTTGTACCACCACTGATTTTTTTTTTTCTGCTTTAATGACAACTTACACCCTAAATCTGATCAGATCTGTGACTTTCTCCTTTTCTCAGCAGACTAATCCTGTCATCCATGTGACCAGAAACTTATAGGACAACTGGTGGAGAGACAGCATGGGCATATATTTTTGACTGAACTCAAAGTCTGTCAGAATGAGAATCTGGACATAGTATAAATTTAAAAGAGACTAAATATGAATTATCTTGTTGATGTTAGGATGTAGCCCAAAGCACCATTGTGTCTCAAAACAGCTTCACAACTCTTATTGTCTTGTATTTAATTATTTTAAATTTCCTGAAATTATTTGACCCTATTTGTTGAAATGTTTCCTTGCATGATAAACGAACAGGCAACAAGAACAAGCTCCTGTCCACTGTAGTCTACGCTGGCTCAATGTAACAATAGTACATTTTTCTAACAAACCAAATGCTTTACTGTGCTTCTCAACAACAGTGGACTTGGATATGCCAGGCCTATACCTTATTTTATAGTTCTAACAACCCAGCCCACAAAAACTGCATGAGAACACTGAAGCACATTTGAAAGACGGATCTTAAAGTTTTATGGCAGTAAATGTTGGAGTATGAACAAATAAGAATATGAATAATAAAACTGTGTATTCATTGTGAGGGCTTTTATGGTGCAACAGTTATGCTTCATTGACAAATCAATATGAGGTTTACAGAATCAAAACAAAGCTGTAACTGAAGCATATGATCTCCTCTGGGGTTTTGTGGGGTAATTCATTTCCTTCAGCAGAATAAATTCATGTCCTGAGTACAGTTCAGATAATGTCCACGAGAGTCCCAGAGTGTGTGAGAGATGAAGCGACAGCACAGTTCTGGGCTTTCTTCTGATTCTAGGCCAGCAGGTGTGCCTTTAAACCTCAGACACGCTGCACTGATTTCCAGCTCACCTGGACAGGTGTTCACTGTGACAGCCATACTTGTGCAGGCTGAAACCAGGAGCAGCCCTACACAGGCTGAGTGTAGTAATGTAGGACAATAAACAGAAGGGTTAATTACAGGTGAGTACGTCTGAACAGAGCTTAGCACGGCGGGACACACAGAGGGTACCGCTAGGATAATAATGTGGTATAATCATGTAAGGCCATAAGTAGAGGGGGAAGACAGACTGGCCTGTCTGAACTAGCTCAGGTGGGATGTAGAGAGGTAAGTAGTGAATAAAGGGCTTTCATGTGACATAATTTACTGTCTGGTGGCCATATTGGAGGTCCTCATCTCTGGGAACAGCTGGTTGTGTTTGTGTCTGTCTCAACAGAGTAGACTAGACATGGCTCTGTCTGTTTCTGACTGTGAGCTAATTCACTTCACAGCTAAATGCCAATGTCTTTTTGTTAAAGCTATAGTGTGACAGTTTAGGAAATATGCTCATTCACTTTCTTGTCCAGCGATGAGAGGACCAATACCACTCTCATGTCTGCATAGTAAAAATGTAGCTCGAGTTTAGCTTAGCACAAAGACTGAAGACATGGCAATACAGCCTGACTCTGTCCAGACTTCAAAAATCCATCTACCAGCGCCTGACAAGCTCACTAATTATATCACGTTTATTTAATTTGTACAAAAACCAAACTGTAAAAACAGACAGCCAGCAGAGATTTCAGGACGTTACTGGTCCCAGGCCTTATGTTAAGGCAAGCTAACTCTCTATGTGTATATTTCATTTCTAAGCTACATTATGTTGAACTTCAAGCTCTCTATCCACAGGAAGAGTCATGATTTTATATTGAATTCCATGTAATTACCATTACCGGTACAAACAATCAGCCAGTTAACCTTTAACCTTGTGCTTGTTTAGTGGCAAGGCTGTCATTTAGTGATGCATACATTATCTGAGGAAATAATTTTCAGCTTAATGAGCCAGTTAGATGTGAAACCAAACCAGCTTTAAACTCTAATAGAGGGGAAGAGGGGAAGTGTCTGTGAAGATTTACACATTAGTAATCCACACTGATCACAAGAAAAAGCTGACTAACAAATACTGGCAGTCATCAAAAGGTTACAGATGTGATCCCCACATAAGTCATAATTCATGAGCCCTGTATGAGGAGTATGATTGTAATTGGCAAATGTTGTCTCATTGCATCGCATGTTAGCATGCTGGCATTTGAATTTAGCTTAAAGCGCAGTGGTCACAGAGTCGAACTGCTCGATTCATGATACCCCCCAATTCCCTGTAGTAGTTGAGATGAATTAGATGTTTGGTATTGTCTTTCCAAAAGACAAAACATACGAGAGATATGTATTGCAGTTTCTGATGCAGCATGAGCCTTGTGGTACCTTTCTGACTGACATGAAGCTAAAATTCAAATTTGCTACACTGAGGGAAAGAGCACTAAAAATGGAAAGAACACATCATCAAGGAGGTGGATGGGGTTAGAGTCTATGTCAACGGCATCATTGTTTGGAGGTCCAAAGTCCAAGAACACAATGAGAGGCTGACCAAAGTGTTGGAACATCAAGAGCAACGAGAGAAAAGACCACTTTGGAGAAGAACTTGTCTTCCTCTGACACAAGAACTCTCTGACCGAAAGAAATTCAGCGCCATAGAGGACATGCCAAAGCCTACAGAACCGATAGGTGTGTTACACATCATAGTGATGATCAACTTCAGAGTAAATGTATTCCTTACCAGTGTCCAAAAACATCCTGCATATGTGACCACAAAGAGAGCCAAATGGACAGTCAGTGAGCATGTGCGCCAAACGTTCAAAAAGAAACTGAAAACTGCACCTGTGCCCCAACAGAGAGGACCAAAGTGTCGACAGATGCCTCGAGGTACGGAATTAGTGCAGTGCTCCCGAAGGTGAGCACTGGAAACCATGGCCTATGCATCCAGGTCCATGACAGAAACGAGTTGATATGGTTCTAAAGTTACATACAGTATATGGTCTACCCTCCTTCATTCTAGAGCCAGACCACTGTCCACTAGTTGCCATCATCAAAAAGAGCCTGAATGAGATGTTGCCAAGCATAGTAAAAATAAATTAAAAAAAAAAAAACAACAACAACAACAACAGACAAATATCAAAAGAAACAGCAAAATACGCAGAGCTGCATCGTACCATTAGAACATGAAGAATGGATGGCCTGCAGGTCCACTATTCCACTGCATGAACTGAGTGTTGTTGATGGACTGCAAAACAGAATTGTCATCCCACAAGAACTGACACACAACAAAAGGTCATCTCATTGTCAAAAAAATGAAAATAAGAGTGGATTTAGAATTAAATAGAATTTCAAAAACATTGAGAGACTGATGAGCAGATGTGAAACATGCCAGAAACACAGGGACATGCAAACTGAAGAGCCTTTGATAGCAGATGATGTGCCAACAGAACCATGGCATAAGGTAGGAATGGACTTGTTTCATATCAAGGCTAAAGACTATCTAGTAGACATTGACTATGACTTGAATGGCACATGTCATAGACATACACAATCCATTTAAACAGTATGACTTCAAGCGTGACAAATGTGACATTTCTTCTAGAAAAAGAAGTGCACATTCTCAAGCAACTCCTGAACAACTTTACACCCCAAACTCACTGGGTGAAAATAGGTACTTCTTGCCAAAAACAATCTATGTTTTTAATATTGAAGTTCAGAGAGAGATAAACTTCCTGAGTGAAATAAACCAGGCCACAGTTTTACAAAAACATTACAGAAATATATTTAGGGTTTAGAAAGGACTGCCAGCTTGTATTTAGCATGCTTTATGGAGCCAGTGATGTGTGGTCAACACTCAATTACACACCAGATCTAAAGAGTTTAACTATCGCCGGCAGGAAATCTGTGGTTTAGTTCATGAGGGAGAGAAAGTGTGTGAGAGCGAGAGAGAGAAAGAGAGAGACTGAGTGTCTGTGATGTTTATCCTTGTGAGCCTCTCAAAGTCCTGATCCTGGACACAAAAATATGAAACAGAAAAGTCATGGAATTTCTACAAGATTTCCTCGCTAACTCTGCTTTTCTACAAAGAAGAGAAGAGACCATTTGGAACAATCAAAGATCCATAGAGTTGGTGAGGTGATGCAGTCATCATTAACTTGTAGTTTTTGATAAATACCAAGCAAAAACAACAAAATGTGACAATAGGATGACAAGTTAGTGTTTTATCTGTGTAATTTTGGAAGATAATGTTGATAAGGAAGATAAAGATTTTGAATCTGGGCTACAAAATTGTTTCATACTAGAGTTTGGGTTACCATTGGTTGGCTTACCTGTATGCACAGGATCATCTCTTGAATCAGGCTCTTGAATGGAAGCATCATGTCCGATGTTTCTTGCCGTCTGACCTGTTATGTTCTGTGGTCTCAGCAATTACTTTGGGGGCTAAATTGTTATCATAACCAGTAGAACTGATGGTCAGAGCTATGAAAATAAAACCAAGTTGTAATAAAGTGCACCAATATGGAATATCTAGGCCAATAATGATAACCAATAATGATCTGTTACTTGTAGCAATCTTGTAGTCTCTTTGCCGAGTTCTGCTGTCCAGGCTTTTACTATCATTGCTGCCGTGTGGAGCCCAGTGAAATTTCTCTGCTAGATAGACACCCTCAACTCATACTCTTCATCCAACCACTAAGCAGTTAAAGTGACCATCCCAGGGCTAACATCAGATGTCCACATGTTGGTTGTAAAGCTGTTGTGACCATGTTGTGTAAATATAATGGATGAGGGATCCCTCTTCTGGTGCTTTTCCTGAGGTTTCTCACAGTTTTCTTCTCATCTTCCAGAGTTTTCCAAATCAAGTGTCCATTGAGATGATATGTGATATAAAATGAATTGACATTAAAACAAAAATGCCAGTAGAAGAATTCTTCATGATCACCAAGTGCTTTGAACAGCTTCAGCTTGGCACTGTCCTCTGTAAATGATCATTTTTAATATTTATTAAATTCATTAAATTTGTAGTGTCTCTTCCCTCTTCATAGCACTTCATCTGAACATGTATTGCAGCGCCCTCAACCCCTGAAAATCTAAAATAAACATCTACACTGCTGACATGTTCACTCTCCTCTGGCTTGCTCCTCTTTGTGCCCACCCATGAATCATTGACTGGGCAGTCTCACAGTGACTGCATGCATCTACTTGTGACATTATTGCAGTGTCATGTTGGGATGCTAATGGCTGTTATAAGGTAAACTTCTTATTATCAGATATGCATATCAGTCAAAATTCCATTTTTGGAATTCTTACAATGATTTATCCATCTGATCCAAGCTGACCTTGGGTGAGAGATGGGGGACACCCTGGACAAGTCGCCAGTTTCTCACAGGTCCATCGCAGGTTATGTATACAGTATATTGCATGTGTGTATCTAATAAACATTTAGATTGAATTGATCATTAATGATGTGTTTGTTTGGGCACATGTGTGCACAGCTGGTGAGACTGCATTGATGGTAACAATGCTGGCTAAATGCATGCATGGAATGTGGAATACTGTGTCAGTGCCGTGCTTCTGTACAGTTCATGATCTGCAGTGAATGTGTTGTATATGCACTGGGCACTGATAATACTGGGCAGTGAAAGTGTCCTCAGACAGGTAGAAGATCTTTCTGTCATGGAGCATGGCACTGTGCGAAGGATGTGCCTCTTTCAACCAATGAGAAAACCCACAGCAAAGCAAGTCCATCCCTACCCTGGCAACAAAACCATCGCATTACACTCTGTGGGTTCTAACACATCTCTACTGCCACCTGTTGTTTACTAAGGTGTACTGCACCCACTACACACCAGAGTAGCTGCAGCAATATGAATGATGTTCTAAACATCCAGCCTGGTGAATATAAGGTAAAACAAACAAGTCTGAATACAGTGTATCTGCGTGAACACATTAGTCCCCACTTACAGTTACAACTATTTGCTAAATGATTTTTCAATATAAAATTGGCATATTTCTCAATATAGTCAATGTGGACTAAACTGTGGATCACTTTTCATTGCTCTGGCACAAAATACTTTTAATAACCACATCTTTCAGAACTCATGAATTATTTTCTTACCCAATCTCCACAAAGTATCAGCAGGTTTCCTTACTATTGTCAAAACTGACAAAACATTTACGTTCAAATACTATGACGCAAAATGAGTGCAAATTATATATATATATATAGAGAGAGGTTTTTACTGTAATGATCTGGGTCCATCAGATAAACACATACATTTAATTAAAAAATAAAATAAAAGCTACACTGAAAACGATACATATTGTACTGTACCGCATTTTACAGCTGTCTTGTTGTGTTTTAGTTGCATTAGTGCGTTTTGTTTGATTAACTTTTGTGCTGAGCTGCATGTCAGTAAAGAGACAGAGAAATGTGTGTAATCAATTTTGCACTCAACTCTTAGTAGAGAGTCTTGTACAAATTGTGACCTTTTGGTGGAATGTCTTCTGTAATCCCACAGCCATGCCACATTTATGATCCAACTATTTGTACTAAATCAGTACAATGGACCCATAGTCAGAATCAGACAAGGAAGTTTTCGCTTCCTTAAAGTTTCCTTTTTGGAGTAAAGATTATCTGAAATGATCATTCCACAGACTAATATTCAGTCTTCCCTTCATCATTCTGTACAGGGCAAATGTAAACATCGTGCTCAGGTTGCAGCATGCAGGATATTCTTGTGTCTTGTCTTGACTGACCGTAGAACTCTGTATTGCTTTCTCACATTTTAAATCAGAAGAACTGCGGTAGTATTTGGGTGCTAATTACTGTGGCAATGAAGGTCAAATGAAGCAAGGAACAGCATTTTTATAGAGGGAACAGTAGCTCGTGATAGAGAAGGCTGCAAACCACAAAGCCGCATGAAGGACCTGTAAACACACACACACACACACATCTCAAATAAACGTCACACATAACCAACACATATCAGATGTTTATTTTAAGTAATAAAGCTGCACCAATGAAGGAGTCAACTGCTTAATGACAAGATTAGAAGGATTAATAAACAGCAGGACTCGTGCTAAATAGTGATCCAGTTTAATATACAGTACAGTCATAATGTAGTCTGATGCTGTTGTGTTCTGTGGAAAAAAGTGTGTGAAGATGACATGGCCCTTTCCATTTCACATCCACGGCATCGGAGAAGGAAGAAATCTCAAAGATCGATATTTGAAAACCTACTTGTCTGTCTGGGTGCCACTAGAGGAAGGTAAAACAGTGAAAGGTATTTAATATAGAAATATTACTGTTCTCTGTATTATAGTTTCAGAGTGCAAATGTCGGTGTAAAATGAATAAAACTCACTTCTTAAATTTGTACGCGTAACATAAAATGTTGTCCTCATTTGCAAAGGGAAAAATTCAGCGTTATTGCGACATCGCTGCAATGTATTTCCTTTTCAAGGGTGTACCTCGTGCACAACAGTAGATGGGACTGACAGGATAAGCATTTACAGATAATGAATGGATATCTTGCTCGATTCAGGACATAAAAAAGTGATGCAATCATTACCTTGCATTGTATAAATGTAGGATAAAGTTAGACTACATTATGTACTGTAATATTTCCTCACTGTTATTTGTATTTGAAGAAATTAATATTATACATTTTGTTTTCCAACAATGGTCACAGTTCAGTGATGAACACACGCCATAGTGTGTGATATTTTGAATCCTAAATCAGGAGGGAAGCATAGTGGTAATAATAGTAATGTTATATTGAGCAAAAAATATTAAAAATAGTGTAAAATAGGATTTTAGGTGTAGCAACAGAACACTGCTACACCTGGTCATGAAGTGCTGGGTTAAACAGGAAGTTTAAGAAGCTGTCTTTGAAACGTTTAAATTAGACATGAAACATTTCTGTTTTCTGCAATATTAAATGTATTTTTGACTTATTTTACTATCCTTCTTCTTACTCATACTTATACTAATACATCCATTGATATCGTTTTGCTATTTGAACTAAGTGGCTACAGGCAGACTCATGAGCCACGGTAATGTTCTATTGGATGTTTGTGTTGTACTGTAATGGTAGTATTTTTAGCTATAAAGATAACACTACACACCCACCTATCAAATCTACAAATCATTATATTTGGATTATATATTATATTTTTTAATGTTGATTTAATGTCAGATTTTTTTTTTATATTCAACCTACATGTTTTAGTTTTCATGTGTAGTTCAGGATACTTCACTTCACTTTACAGTCAGGAAAGCAGAGCCGGTAGAATCTGTTCTCAGTAATGTCGCAGATAAATGTAACTCGTTAAAAACCGGGAATGTAATTATTGAAACTAAAGAATGTAAGGGCTTGATCCTGATTGGACAGATCACAGTGACTGCAGAAGGTCACAGTTAACAGTGAGGTCCAAAGTGGGACTGTGACAAACACTGAGTTCAAGTTGTCTGAGACTGGGATCAACCTGCTGTAGCGCTGACACAACAATGGGTTAACTTTACCCAGAAACCATGGGTGGAAATACAGAGACCCAGCAGTAATGCAGAACAACCAAAAAAGAAATACCAAAAATGTCTACCGCGAGTTCTCAGAGCCTGAGGTCCAAAACCTGAATATTCAATTTACAATTATATAAAACAAATAAAGAGCTATACTTCCTTGAGCAATGATAATTAATCGATTATTAAAATTGTTGATGAATACATTTAGGGAACACTTTATTTAGATATTCGGCATACAGATAGTTTATAGACTATCTGTGACATTTCAACAGATTCATCAAGCGTTTTCTGGTTGTAAAGGTTAGGTTACAAAGAGTATGTTCATGAATAAAGTAAGTCCTTAAACGCGTACAGACAAAGAGAAACAGATATAGATGAACTGTCCAAATGAAGTGCCATTTTTTGGGGGGGCTAAACAATATTTAGTAATATAAGTGTTAATATAAGCGGAATTTTTGCATATTGTTGTTCAAATCAGATTTTAAATATTTACTCTTATTCAAGGTATCGGAGACTTTGCTCTGTGCATGAATACTGTATGAGACTGGGATCTCACTTTAGTCTCAGACCCCGACTACAATTAAACTAATGTCTGCCTCCCCTCCCTCCCCTCACTGCAGCTTCCTCATAAACTGAGCCGGAGAGAACTCAATACCAAACCAACCGGCCTATATCATTCACATGGCGCTTATTGGAACTGCCTGTGTGTGTGCGTGTATGTGCATGTGTGTGTGTGTGTGTGCGCGTGTGTTCTGCTCTTTCTTCGCTGTGGTAGGGTAGTAAAAGTAGGTGTGCACCACACAAAGCAGTAAAGAGATTGCTTGTAAAACTCCCTCACAGCCACCACACACACATACGGAGGCAGTGTAATATGGAGCACATAAACACACATTCGTGTACACACACACACACAGGCCCCGGCAGTGTTCGTGCATTGATACAGGCACATGTGAAGTCACACATATCTGTGTTTTAGATACCTGAAATTATGTGTCCACCGCCTGCAGATGAAGAAGGAGGAAGGAGCAGAGGCCATTTTTACGGCTGACATTTTGACTTGTCATAGCTACAGCTGGGTAACTATGACAAGACCTCAGTCCTATTTTGTGGGGGACGCAGAGTGCACTCTGAAGAATAATGATTCTTAAATGGTTCTTCAAAAGGCTCTCTGATTGAAGGAGAAATGAGCAGCTGAAGAAGCTCTTTATCTAGGAGATAGTTCTTTGTCAACTTTATGTGAAGGAATAAAGGTTCTGCATTTTTATTTTACTTATTTGGTGGTGGGCACGATATTAGAGCTGCAATTCATGATTTTCATTTTCATTAGCAATTAATCTGCAGATTATTTTCTCAATTAACTACTAAAAATGTGTCTCACAAACAGTCTAGAATCCAGTCAGAGAGGCAGCAAACCACACACACCCCTCAGTAGTTTGAGGGCGTTGGGTGACTCATTGTGGAAAAAAAAAATAAAAAAAACACACCCAACACAGATCAAATAAATTAAATAAATACCAAGCGTGACTTTATGATGAGCAAATGTGCTCTTTGACCACAGGTCTGCTTCTTCTTACTCATCTCACGTCTGTAATTCAATGAAGAAATGTCAATAAACGGCCAAACTAAACAACCATTTTAAAAAAAATCTTGCTTGAACCAGAAGGTTCAGCTCATCATCTTTAAAGGATGCATGTCCAAAAATCTTTAATGTGTCTGAATTAAAACAACAGTCAGGTGACCACATGGACACTGAAACAGGTTTTACTTGATGTAATCATCCCTCCTGTTCATGAAGAACCCTTCTTATTGTAATGTGTGTCCAGAACAAAAGCCACAGTTCATCTCGAATCACCAACTCTTTACATGAATATTATTATTATATTTACTTTACATGAAGTGTGAGAACTATATCATGGCTATTGGGTTAATTCGCATTAACTGATCATATGTGCTGACATAATAGCCTTTATGTATGATCTGTGATATTAAAGACACATGAACAGAATACAATTCATGTTTTAGAGATGCCTCAAAGTTGCACCATATGATTTTCTGGAGATTCTGTTAAAACTTGTGATGAATTCTCTTTGGTATGAGTACTGCAGGAAAGGTATAATATTGGCACAAGTGTTTGAAATCTTCAAATGATACCCCCCAGCCTCGGGCAAAGCTCATGTGAAACTAATAGCATTAATGCCAGCTTTGTTCCATCCAGATGTTTCACTAAGCCTGCAGTGAACCAGCCGGCACCACTGCACTGTCTCAGTTTCTACAAACATATGCCATCAGAGTAATTTGAAATTCCTGTTTGTGCACCGCAAAGCAGAACCTGATTTATCACTCAAAATGTCCCCCTACACATTACATCACAACAGCAGCCATTCCCTTTCTGTCAGGCTCAGAGCAGCTGGGTAGCTGGATTAAATCAGTCACAGATATATGTGTCTGAATAAAACCTCTCTCTCTGATGCTGACTCTGACTATGTCTCTTGTTCAGGTTATGGAAACTCTATTTACATGGTAATTTTTCATTTACAGTTTTTCTCATGAATTAATCTGATGTATTGGATTAATGGGAAACTTCAAAGTCAGAGTTTCTGTCCCGATAATTAGACTATTTGGGTGTGTCTTATGAGCCTGGTTTATTAGGCAGTGATATTCTGTGTCTTAGCCTCCGGTGACATCAGAGTCACGCAGCCACCCAACAAAGAGTTTATTAGAAGACATCCCACTGTCCACTACCCACACACACACACACACACACAGCATGTAGTGAAAAGACACATGTGAACAGAACTTGTTATAGTTCATATAATAATAATGGAATTGGAATAGACGTGACTAAGTAGGCAAAAAATACAAATATCAGTATCATGCAATGCAGTGTTGTTGAGCTGTAAGTTAAAGCAACTTTTTTTGAAAAATGAGTGCAAAAACAACATGTGGTTTTATGGGAGTTACGTGCTAGACAGCATGCTCAGTCACTGACAGGTCTGTGCTGGTTGGAAACTTCACAGTGACGGCAAGACTCCAGAAAGTGACTACGTCCGGCCAAGAAGTAGTCCAACAAGTAAGCTCCCAACTTCTGTGCAGTACAAGAATGTAGCATATGGTTTGTTTGTTTGGATAGGCTGTGGTGATGCCTAATTTAGCTTGGAAAGTTTTGTGTCAAAGTGACCTTTAAGTCACATTCAAGAACCAACCAGCAACTAGCTAAATCCTACAGATTCACCAATAATGATTGGCTGAGACGAGAACTTCACCTGGGAACCAAAAACACATTGTAGATTAACTATATTCAAAAAAGAGTAGATTCAAACCTGACAATTGTTTATTATATTTTAAATACCCTCCTACTCCTACCTCAACAATACTATTGATAAAAAAAAAAACAATGAGAAAATGGCAACTTAGTAATACTTAGTAAGTTACTCACTATACATGCATGCCAGTTGACTGTGAAGTGCAGGTGACAATCATATGTCCACCACAGTGCGCAAATACTTTTTGCAATATACAAACACAACACTGAAAAATATTAATCTGTGATCTGTGTGAGCTGTTAGGATCTATCAGATAGATCATAAATACAGCCATTCAATAAAAAGTGTTTGTGGCCCAGGAGACATATAGATTGACACTGTATCCATGATGTCACCCACAGTCTATGAAGAGTTGTTGTGAAGTTTGGCGTGGTGGTCGTGGCCACCTTGCCTTTGCCACCATCAAAAATGGGCAAAGTTGTGGAGCGTGGGTGGAGCTGAGGCAAGCGGAATGAAGCTGCTTAAACAAGCCATCTGTAATGGCACCCAACTGTCAATCAAAGTGGGTGAGTTAAATAAATAATCAGTACAGTTGTCATGAATGCGGACATTAGCTGTAGAGACCAAAACTGTTTTTTGTACCAGGCCATAAACATGTTTATTTCTGCTGTGAAGTTGGGCATTTTAAGATAGAGGCTTGCTCTGGAACCAGCCTCAAGTGGCCTCACAAGGAACTGCAGTTTTGGGTACTTCGGCATTGGCTTCATTTCCGAGCCATAAAGGTTGCTGCTTGTGGACAACGTAAGTTCAGCTCAAATGCTCATATACTACAGCACATTAATTGAAAATGCAGAAGCGTGACTTCTAGCCCTACAGTGGCTCAGGAGGGACATTTTCTCAATTTGCTAAAGTTGGAAAAAACATATACTCACTGTAAAAATTCCTGGTGCCAGGAAATTTCCATTAACCGGCTAAACAAATTAGTAACAGATGAAGGTAATTTCTAGTCACATGGGTGGTGAGGACAGAGAGTGGCTGTTCCTGACGTCAATGACAAGGCAACAAGTAAAATCATGGTATCTTTCTAAGGTGCAGGAAGTTTCATTTTGTTTTGCCTGACCATAATAAAAGCAATCAAGGCCCTGTAACGGACTTGTCTGTAGACACGGTCTGTGCTACATTCTGAAGACACGCAGGTTCTGTAACCTGCCTCTCGCCTCAGTGCATGCTGGGATAGGCTCCAGACTCACCATAAACAACAGAAGCAGTTCAGAAAATGGATGGATAGATCCAATGGAGGGAGAGAGGAATATCAAGCCATGTTTCCACCATGCAATAGATCTCTCTCAAACATGTGCACACACACACACACACACACACACACACACACAGACCCTGCTATCAGTCTTGTAAAAACATTATTAATTGCAGTGTGAATGCAGCTATCAATCTTCCTGATCTTAGACCAGACTAGCATAGTGAAGATGTGAAAGTGTTTGTGTGTGTGCGTGTGTGTGCGGGTGTGTGTTTGTGTGTGTGCTAACCAGGCTCATCTGTCTCCAGTCTATTGATCCCACTGAGGTTGGTCATTATTACTAGGCTACTATGGAGTGGAATGCTGAGGAGGTGTGTATGTGTGTGCCTGTGCATGTGCATCTATGAGTACGTGTGTGTGTATGTGTGTGAGAGAGAGAGTGCATGTGTAGTGGTGTGTGTATATGTCTGCTTCCCCTCTGCCTGCCAATAAATCCAGAGGCCACATTGGCACTCAGCACTAATGAAGATGGCAGTCTCTCAGTCTCTCTTGGTGTGTGTGTGTGTGCGTGTGTTGCCTGGATATGTCTGGATGGTAAAGGGGGAGTTCAATCTGTCTGCCTCAATAAAAAAACAGGAAAATGAGCAGAGTTTTCTTGCTTGCTGACAAACATTCAAGTTGATAGATTTATTTTTCTGCAGTGACAGCACACCCGTACATTAGTGTTCTCGTGAGGGAGGGGAGTTGAGGAAGGAGGGGGTCATTTTTGGCACAGGCTAACGGTAGCGGTACTGTAATTTGATTGGAGTAATATCTATGTGCGCGGGCACTAAAAATAGCTATCATCTCAATTCCAACAGCCAAACGGGCAGTTAACCAGCTGCGGACCAACACATAGATATCTTAGGAGAGCTGCCACACAACTTTGTTGCCAATTTAACCCAGTGGACAACCACAGTAATGCAACAAAAAATCTCCAGCAGCCATTTTCAGCATAGACTTCGATTACACCTCTATTAAAAATAAACGTCTGTCATGGTGTCGGAATTTTAAAGACGTGATGGTTTTATATTTGTAAAACTATCCCTGAAAATTTAGGCTAAGTATTTTTTTGTTCGGACGTCATCCCATCATAATTCTGGCTGATCGGGCAGGGAGAGGAACTCTAATGTGCATGTGCATGTGCAAGTCTGCACAACATGGAGGCAAAAACAGACAGAAAAGCTTTTTGGCTTATGGGCAAACTATTTTCATTCAAATGAATGCCCGCCGTCTTGATGTCTGGTAATCACTGAAACAACAAGCCATGGACCAGCACTGTCAAGCCGTTTCCCTGCATAATCTGCAGGTCTACCGTGTCTTTGAATCACCACGTATGCTAATGTAGGATACAGAGTGTTTAGGTCACAGGACTACCCACTGACATGAGTTTTGACAGTCTGGTCATTTGTCATCCCCACATCCCCACCCATGAAAGAATGGTAGCCAATGCTTGATGCCTATCTCTGCTGACCATATTTTCAAGCCCTCAAACTTTAATCCTTAAGTGTAGCACATGTTCATATGTTCACCATAGGACAATAGGATTCACCACACCTATTGTGTTCACCTTGGAAACCACGGACACCATGAATACAGCATTTTCAGTACCTTGGTACACTTGGTTATGACTCAAAGGTGGCAACAGCCAGCACATTGGCTGATTGGCACATTGACAACTCAGTGTTTAATTCCAATTCACGGTTAAGTTAATTGTATGATGTATTACAATGGCAGAAAATAAGAACCCAAGAACCCAGAAACATCAACAGAAGATGAGGCTTAATACACAAAACCACAGGTTGGTATTACTTGGATGGTCTAACACTCAATTCACGAGCTAATAGACTGTGCAGTGGTGTTGACTGATTAAAGGCAGCTACAATTTCCAAACTCACATCAGGGAGGCAGACAGAGACCTCTGGTGGACCTACAAGACAGGGGCTAATAGAAAATGCTTGAAAAACTCATCTAAAGCTGTGATATGATGGTACATCGCCAAAGCTTTGCACAATAGATTTACTATCATATTTATTTCCTTTGTCGAAAAGTTGAATTTCAGTTGGACTTTAATACCCATCAGCTGCCTCAGGATCTTTTTGCAGTTCAAATAAAACCTTGGACGATCATTGGGAATTATTGGGAATATCATTAATATCTCATGTACTCTAGCCTCATAGATTCATTTCATTTGCATGTTGCAACGTGTACATCTCTGGACTTTGCAGCAGATGTGAGATTGAAGCAACTGAAGATTTCTGAAATGAAAAACTGAAAGGGCCTGGGATATGTTGGTATTTTTAATTAAATGTAAATACTGTCAACATTACTAAAAAAATTGCTAAACTGAGGAGAAATTTTGAATTAAGCCCTAAATATTCATCTGGTATTCAAAATAAAAGCAGGGAATTCATATTATGTAAAAGAAAAAAAATAAAGTACTCCTTCTTCTATAAAACTATGGTTTGATTTTGTAGCTTATCTAATAACTTCTATCATTAAATCTAACATTGCATTTAACAATGTACGGTGACACACTAATACAGCAACATGACTAAGAATATGTCAGATTAGTATTTGTTCAGCATTCACTCAGTGTAGTCAATAATTCCTCAGGGCTTAGGCACTGTGGTGAACGCAACTGTACTAAGTAGCATGGCTCATCTCGTGTTGATTGTTATTTATCAGAATGATGAAAATAAATCAGAATAAAATAGATTAAATAAAAAAAAACATAGTAATAAAACATAGTAAATTAAAAATAGTAATAGTAATATATTTTTTATAATAATACATATTTGATTTTAAATGTTTGGGGGTTTTTTTCGTAGTATGTCTGATTATGGTGGCAAATGTATCCATAGTTAGGTTTGGGCTAGTTTCTTCTTAAGGAAGCTTTGTCCATCATGTTGCCTTCGAAACAAAGATCTTTATTCTGTAGCTGAATCATTCACTCATTCTTTCTCCTTTCTTGAAGTTGTTGGAGGTCCACCTAGAAGTTTACAAAACGTAAAATGTCTTCATTCACCTGCATGCGTCAAGCAGCTGTGACACAAATCAGCTCCAGCCCAATATAGTATCGTGTTTAGGAGGACATCTGGTGGACAGCTGGAGGAGAGCTTAAAGGCAACAGCAGAAGGCAGCACGAGGCCCGAAAGCACGGCTCCGTCATGGACAAACATTTCTTTTCTGCACGCTGGGCATCTGTGGAGTAGTAGCAATCACCAACTTATCCAATATACAGAAGAAGTGCAAGGATCAATAAATGGAGAAACTATTCAACAGATATAGTTATCTGATTGTTTATTTCTTTGGTTTCTGCTCATCCCTTTTTCTAGAGCATGTTCTCCAAACAAAGGGAAGCTTTGTGTCTAATTTGTGTCATTTGGTTTTTAGTCATTTAATTTACTCCAGATGTATTCTCCTTTGTGTGTGTGTGTGTGTGTGTGTGTGTGTGTGTGTGTGTGTGTGTATACCCACTGCATGCACCTTGGTGGAATCAGTCTCTTACTGAAAGTGCCTCTCATGAAGCGGGTGAGAGGTGCAGCCTCGATGCTCTGTAAGTTGAGATGTGTCCTCCTCTCTGATATCTCTACAAGAGAATCAAGTTCCACCCTGAGGACGGAGTTGTCCCTCTTCTCAATGACACCACAGCATAGACCAGGAAACTGGTTTCTTCACTGTATGTTTTCAGCTTTAATCAATAGCTCCTACCTTTACTTTTGGAGCTGCACATAATGTGTAACATAATCCATTTCTTATAATGTTAATCCTGTACAATATGTTTCAATATGGCCATGCCAATGCTGCCTCAATTTGAATTTCAGTCTCACGAACCAAAGTAAACTTTGTTACGTCTTATCTTCTGGCGCCCTCTGCTGCTACGGAGTGTAAATAAATGAGCTCCATGTCTTGCCCTCTGTCTGTGTGTCTCTCTCTGAGTCTCTATAGAGGAATCTATAATTCTTTTACAAGATATAATGAATATTTATAAGCAGGGCCTTCGCCTGAGACCAGCCAATGGCCTGACAGAATAGTAAGCATAAATCAGCTGACAGCTTGCCTCCTCTGTTCAGTGGTGGCAGTAAATGGCACTGAATTATTTACATTTACATTTTTAACATTTAGCTGACGTTTTCATCTCGAGGATGATAAAAATGGGTGCGCTGCAGTATGTCGGACAACATTAGAGTACGGTAGTGGGTGGAAGGGTCAGAGGTGACAGGAACTGGGTAGTATGGAGGGATGAAGGAAGGGCAAAAGAATATGGAAGACTATAGCTGCCACTAATGAAATAAAATCATTTCGGCACTCAAAGGTTTATTTGTCAAATAATATAATAATATACTGTATGTAGTGAAATAATATGTCATGTGCTTCTAATGTGTGCCCCAGTTTCAGACTGCAATATCACTGTGGAAAATATGGACCACTGTACACATGTATTTCTTATGATTAATCAACAATGGGTTAACAGCCAAACATCAAGTTCAACAGCACAGGACACAGCAGCCAGCTAATATTACTTAGTAGTTCAACAGCAAGAAGCCTAGCTCAGCGTCTGTCTTTCAGCCTTTTACCTCCCAAACACCAACAGCAAAAGTCAGTCCCAGATTTACTCTTGTCCTAATTATGCCCTCAGCTCCTGATCTGGCACAACACTGGCTCCACTCCTTGTCAATATTCACATGTCCCCTGGGCCTGAAAGTCTTCTTTTCCCAGTGGTGCAAACACCTGTGGTAATAAACTCCACTTATGTTCTGAGCTCACAGTCCAGGCGGCCTGGTTTCATCTGACTGATGAGTTCAATTCATATTACATTCACTTTACTTTACTGTCCATCAGTGTAATGACTGTCCAAACCCCAAAATCTGTCACTTGGTAGGTGATGCAGTTTCTTGATGTGTTTCCATAAAAACAAGAATTACAGACTTTTTGACTGTAAATATGCTATTTAAACACCTGGGGCTCATCTGTGATTGGTGACACCCTAGTTGTTTAAATCAAAATACACACATGACTCATACAATCACGAAATCAAGAGCTGATGCATGCAGATGAAGGTGCTGAGCACTTCGATAGTGTATATAGTGTAGTTTTGTATTTTTAAAACATTTGAATCAAACTTTTGGCCTGAAGACAGGAGGTGTAGTTTTATTCACTGCAACTAAATACAGGAGGATGTCTCTCCTTGTGTACTGTAATCACATATACATATTTATTCTGTACTTTCATTACATGGAGTCTACATGGAGTCCATTATGTAGAACAGCCATGTTTCTACAGGAGCTCAGGATGGATGAAAGAATCACTTTAGCTCTAGATGAGGACATTCGTGTTTTCACACGTGAAAACTGCAACTGCACCACTAGATGCCACTATATGATATACACACTTCTCTATAATAAGAACAATAATAACATAATAATAATAATAAGGGATCAAGGGATGTTTTTTCCTGAAATAAATACAATAATGTGCTAGTGCATTACATAAGGGGTCTTCAACCAAGGGTCTGTGACCCCTAGGGGGTCCGCAGAGATACTGCAAGGGGTCTGCCAATTTTTGTCATAATTGACAATTTTCATCAAAATAATGGTCCAAAAATGCACAGTTCTTGACATTTAATAACCAATAATAACAATGAATTTTTATCAATCATAAACACAGATAGGCTAATAACCCAGTATATAAATATGTTAACAGGGTCAAATAAAAGTTAAATTAAGTAAATATAGAAGTTGTTATAGGCCAGGCTTAAAATGTGAGCCATTTTAAAATATTAATTACATGTGGGGGGTCCCTGTTCGCTTAGTTTCTTGTCCAAGGGGGTCCTTGGGCTGAAAAAAGGTTGAAGACCCCTGCATTACATAATTACATAATTGTCTGGATTATGTTGCAGACTGTCAATTATACCCTCTGTCATCTAGCTACAAATAATGGTATTATGGGATGAGAGGATCTTTAAAAAATAATCTATCTTGTTTATGGATTTCTGAATTTATTATAAGGTGGGACATCCCATGAACCAACCAATAGATACATAGGACACTGGATGTGCTTTGAAAGGTCGTTCCTCGTAAACTCACTATTCCCGGCAACATTGTCCAATAAAATTAATGAAAGTTGCTTTGGTTCCGCCCTCCTACTCCTCCCGGCCAGTCAAAAACATTGTAGTTCAATAAAACTACATCTGATAGGCTAGATGGAGGGCTGTAACGTGCCAAGGGGGCCAATTCTGAATGGAGGAGCGTTCTCTCTGACCAATGGGAGTTTAGGACGTAGACCCCGTGCTTATAAATGACAAGGTGACTATTCGTATATCCTACATTCATTGACTGCCGCTGTGTGCGAGTGCAGCTAATCCCGGACCCTCCGAAAGCCGTAACAAACCGGTAATATTTGCTTTTCACAGCTTGCCCGCACACGTCAGTGGGTTTTTTTAATGCACGTGCGTCTGATGTTAAAAACCTCGCGCGCGGAAACAGCGGTCAGGAGGCGTTTGTTGAGCTAGCTGTCAGTGCTAACATTAGCTAGCAGCAGGCTAGGGCGGCCATTCAATGACTCGGTTCAAGGAGGACTTCTGAGCCAGCTGCTATGTGTGCTGTTGGTTTACCTGCGTGACAGGAGCTACAGGGACACGAGTAGTGCGCTTCAAGCGTCCGCTGTGGTTGTCGTGGGTGCCGGTGCAAGCAGCGGGTCACACACCCGCCACAGCACGGCCGAGCTGCGTTGACGTGACTGGACGCAAAATGTCTGACAGTCTGCGGCCTAACGTGCTCTCAGTCAGCCCGCCGCTGCAAGGACGTCCCCGGCAGAGACCCGCGGTGTCGTGTCCCCTTTTGTCTTTGCGTTACAGCAGGCTTATTATAGCAGAGGGGGTTGCACTGTGCAAGCTCTCCAGGCCCAATGTGACCGTATGCGGCTCATTTTTGACCTTCAAGTCTGCGGGCTGGTTAGCTTAGCAACTTAGCTTAGCACCGGCGCTTTTACCCCCTCGACTACGAGGACAGTCAACCAAACCCGGGTCAAAACAGGTGGACAGTCTTACAACCGAACGTCCGCACGGGCCTTGTGAGAGTTATAATTCTGCCCGTGTTTCTATAAGAGACAGATATTTGCGTGGACTAGGTGAATCCTGCATGTCCTCGAGGTGTCTGCTAATGGCGCCTGGGAGTGGGAGTGTTAATGCCATTCATTCTGCAGCATGTGGTGATATTTAGCGGTTTATCTGGAGTTTATCCTCGCAGTAGTCAATGCAATTGGATTAGCCTCTTGGCTGAACTGGCCCGAAGCGACAGACCACTACCGATCGCTCTTCCCGATCAACATGTTGCTAGCCTTGACCTCTGCATGTTGCAGATTTTCTTATGTGTGACTGAGGCACTTGTCCTGATGCTGTCTTTTATGTACTCTAAACTTATTTGCATGGGTATTTTGACCCTGAGCTGTGACCTTAAGGTTACTTGTGTCGACAGTAAAGTTGTCACAGCTGCAGGTCAGTGAAACTGTGGCACAGAGCTGCAGCTGCCACCCCTTTGTATATGAGATCATTCAGACTGCACAATCTGTCAAATTCAGCACCTAAACATTATAGTTCTACGGTCTTGCTTCAGTGCCTCAGCTAGCTCAGTCACAACCTCTACATGTCCGCCTTTTCATTTGTGTTCATACTGTCTGACAGCAGTTACTCAGAAGTTGCAGGTTTGATTCCTGCAGCAGCCTTGACCCAGATCACTGCTTGATTAACCGGAAGTGACTGACCACAGATGTCAAATGTTCTCTCTCCCTCTCTCCAGCTTCCAGCCATGTATACCTGCGCCAAGTTTGTCACTTCTCCTGCTGTGGTACGTCAACTAAAACACTTGTTGAATAATGTTCATTCTCCTGTCTACCTCTTACTGAAAGCTGGTTGACTTACTGACATACAGCTGCACCAGTGAAGAAAAGTGTGAAAACATAAGTGTCAATGAAAAGATAACATTGAGTTTCATGGCTGCATGAGCTCTTTACCATCTTTATTTGTCTTCAAGGACACAGTAGTTCTGAATGGCAGCCATGTTTGGACCGTGCTCTTTATGACAGTTGCACAGTTAGTGGCATTTTCATGTCAGCTGACCCCACAGCATTTAGGCATCTCAGTCATGGAGGTGTTGTGGAGGACAAAGTTGTGACTGGCAGACCATCATGGTACAGGCTTGTTCATACATAATTTAAGGGCGGCTAAATGGATACTGGTGCAGCAGTGCTGTTAATCAAAGTCTCGCTCACTGTCTGGCAAAACTGGCTGCAATGAGCCAGTTCTGACCAGAGCAGTTAGAAGAGATGATGCATGGAAGGAAATGTATAGCCAAATGGTGTTACTGTGTGTATATGTAGTTGATTGAACATCCTTATGAGGCTGAACCTGGCTCATAATGGCAGTCCATCTGTCTCATCTGTTATTCACTGACAAAAAGAAGTATGAAAGTCCATTATGTGTTCCAGTTCCAAAAACTTTGTTTCAAATAATTTTCCAATAAAAGCAAAACTTTTTTTGGAATAGGAAGTGTATTTAAAGGTGACTCTAATACTGTAACTTTGCCTGTCTGCAGCTGCGTGGGGGGTCCAGAGTCCTCGCCCGGCCAGTCTCAGTCTCCCTCTTCAACAGACCTGAAGCCACAGTGGAGCACCAGGTCAGTCCTTGAACGTCCTTTAAATAATCTGACAACTGCTGTGATGTGTATGAGGGGCCAGTACTGGGCAAAACTATAACAGTATCACTTTAACAGTGTTCATTTCCATCTGATATGTTTATATTTTGGTCAAATTGCCAAGTTGTATTTAGATTTTAAACTTCATCCCACCAACACGTCACATACCAACTAAATTAACGTAAAACTACCATCATGGCAAATGTTCACAAATTTCTTAAAACATTAGATTATCTGTCCCTCCAAATGCTTCAGTTTCTGCTTTTTCCCCACACTTCACACCATGTCCTGATCACTCTCACTGCATGTCAGTGACACTATTTTGGTTTTATCTTGTAGTGGAACATTTCATCTGAGTTGCATTGCTTTATTTGTATTGTATTATTGACTTTAAAGATCATCTTAGCGTAGGAAGAGCAGTATTTAAGATTGTCAGCCCCCTCCTGATAGTGTGTGGTCCTTTGTTTAAATTAGGACACATGGCAAACATGGACTGAACAACGTGTTCCCTCTATTAAAATGGCTTAAATTAAATACTGATTTTTTTTTTTTTTTTTTTTTTTTTTAAAAAAGTAGAAACGTTGATATGAAGCCATTAAGCCCAGGGTGTCATGAATAACTGAAATGGCAGAATAAATCCTGTGAGATGATAAAGTATCTGGTCTGTAGGTATCCAAAGTTGGTAGAGTGAAGGTTAAACAGGGACAACTACTGCAAGTATACATTTATAGGAATCTGAAGGCAGCATCATTTTAGTCACATCAAGCCAAACACAGGACTGAGTCATGTGTAAAATGGATCTGCTGTATTAAATAACAGTGTTACAAACAAACATCTGTAATTTTACTCTTAACATTTTCTGTGCTTATCAGAATTCAGTTTGTGTGTCTGCATCCATGTGTCAAGAAACCCACTCTAAGTGTCTGTAGTACAGGGTGCTATACGGCTGACTTACAGTGGATACACTTAAACAAACAAATGAATGAATAAATTGTATTAAATAGACTCTTGGCCAGCGCAGTAGCAGTACGATTTTCTTGTCCTCACTTAGGCCCTTTTGCCAGTCAGCCAGTCTGCAGTCCTGACCCGCTCCTTCCAGACCAGCGCTGTCTCCCGGGACATCGACACTGCCGCCAAGTTCATTGGTGCTGGTGCTGCCACAGTGGGTGTGGCTGGCTCAGGAGCTGGTATCGGAACAGTGTTCGGCAGTCTTATCATCGGCTATGCCAGGTAGAGTTTTTACTCACAACATGTCTGATGTTGGGTATATTTATAGGAAATTCCACTTATCACTAACACACTGCATGGTCACAACTCGAGGTCCCCTCTTCAACCATTTAACTATCTCACTGTCTTCATGTCTGGATGGACTTCGAGTGTTCTCAACTGAACAAGAAAGTGGTCCATGATTTGAGATCCTGATGCCTAACAGGACAAATGACTGCCATCACAATCAGTACATGTACATGCAGCAAGAAATTTGAATTTCTGATCATATCAGATAATAACATGCATAAGACCGGATCACTTGTCTGAGTATACATGCCATTCAGAGAATCAGAAACGGCCGGAGCATGGCTGACTCTGTTACGCTAGGTGGCGCTGTAGCCCTCTCAAAGAGCCACTTTCGGTCGACCTCTACTTATCAGCAACAACAAACTATCTGAAGGCATTCAAACAAAGATTATATGAGGAGATGGACGACACTACAGCTGCGTACTTTTCGTGCATTATTTTCGTTCTAATGAAAGTAGTGAAAGCCCTGGAGGAAACTGTTGCACATGTGCAGAATGTAAAATCCGGTTGCTGAGTATACATGGCAGTAAATATCTGACTATGATCGAATTATCTAGGTGTTCTGCTCTGATTTTGAGATGTCCGATGTGGTCCGAAATACATCGGACGGTGTTTACAAGCACTTTAAAAAGTCCGAGCTAAGTCTGACACAATCAGAAATTTGAATTTCTTGCATGTAAACGTACTGAATGTGACTGAACTACATTCTACGTACCAATGAAGGCCATTTTGTACTGCAGCGGTTTTCAACCAGGGATGATGTTGAACAAAAGGGACAAGAACTGACACTACATACTGTGGCTGATGTCCTTATACATGCCAACAGGCCCAGTTAGCGCAGTAATACTACAATGTGTTTGTCACTCCTTTTGGCCTCAAGCTCAGCTAGCCGTTGACTGGAGGTGAAAGCGCCACTGTTATCAAGATTTGTGACAACAAACTAAATCCCCCGATTAGCAACTTATTCCTGGGAAATAGATTTTAATCAATATTTACGCTTTAAAATATCAAAGATGATGGTGGACAGCTGCTCATTTAGCGCACAAGCAGGCCTTGATCTTTAAGAGTTGTAGGATAACTTCTTAAAAATTCAGTTTCGTGGTGTTTCACATTTTAAGTTTTTGGATTATAAAAAATCTAAAATGTAAAAAGACAGTGAATATGTGAACACAGGCTATATTCAGAGCCTTCATACTCTCAAACTCATGAACCATAAGAGCTAAAAGAACAATGGCCAGCATCAGGGAGTCGTGTATTTAAAAATGCATAAAACAGAAGTTTGTGAAACTTAATGGACAGAACACACTGATGTAGCAACAGCAGAAGCAATGCACGTTGTCCCTGTGTTACAGGTTTCCTTGTAACATTCACATGTAAATGACTATCAGTCATGAAACTCAGGAGGCATGTAAAACACCCAGATTAGTTTGTTTTAGCTGTACTTGTACTTTTTTTTTTTTTTTTTTTCCTTGACTATGTTAATTGGCTGTATTTGACTTTGTGCTCCTGTCCCCCTTCACAGGAACCCCTCCCTGAAGCAGCAGCTCTTCTCCTACGCCATCCTGGGCTTCGCTCTGTCTGAGGCTATGGGTCTCTTCTGTCTGATGGTGGCGTTCCTCATCCTCTTCGCCATGTAAATCTGGAAACACGCCCACAGCTCCCTTCACTTAACCTTTTCTCTCCTGCGTCCTCTCCTTCCTCGCTCCCTTCTCCCTCCCTTTTTTTTTCCATCCGGAGGGGGGAGTTTCCAGAACGGGAACTCTGAATGAGCTGGTAGGCCATTCCAATCAATGGAAAAAATATTAAAGGAATAATATTACATCTGAGGGTAACAACCCTCCAATCCTCCATTTTTATGTTCCTACGCTTATTTTTGTTTTTCAGAAGTTTTATGTAAGACCTCACTTCGGTTGAAATCTGTCCAAAATAAATGGTTGGGATAACTAAAACAGTCTGGAGTGTTTGGTTTTTTGTTTAACCTTTCATTACAAAGAATCCATCTGGGCTTGGATCATCTAGCCACTGTAAGAAGAGACTTCAATGATCCCACACTGGGAAAGTCACTTGTCACAGTAGCTTGTGTCCACAAGGTTGATAAGCAATTACTCCTAAGAAATGTCAAGATGAAGAAAGTCATGAAGTCTGACAGCTGTTAAAATGGAAGGATCTGCAGGTCTACCAAGTTTTAACTTCAGTTTCTTTCTTGCCTCTGGTTTCTATTCCTTCAGCTTTTTTTTTTTTTTTTTTTTTTTAAAAACCTGTACCTGTATGAAAGGCTGCAGCTATACTCAGCCAATTATTCTACCCATTACTTTCTTGGTTAACGGTGTCATCCATAAAATGTTAAAGCATAATTTCCTAGACTCATCCCTTCAAATTGGGTGTTATTGTTTAGGACAGTGTAAAACCTAAATGTTTTTACAGTGATAAAATGGGGAGAAGCAGCAAATCCTTTGATTTGGCTGTAATTTATTTTCTATTGGCTCATCTGTTCAAGTCAGCTCTAGAGTAAATTCCATTAAGTGCTTAGTTGGATACACACAGTGACTTAAATTGGGGGGAAAGAAACACGAGGAAGCATTGTACATTAGTGGTGATGGAACGTGACAGTATATTAACTAGTTAAAATATGCTATTAAACACTATAGATACAGTGGTAATGTTTATACCAGATCCTGCCACTGTCATGTCTAGAAGTCATAATTTAGGACTTATTTATTAGATCTACAGTGAACATGAAAAAATAAGAACTTGGTCTGGGTGACATGTCACTGGTTTCATCAAGGCCTCATTAAAAAAATACAAAGAGTTGTCAGGATACCTGTGGTTGACAAACTTTGCACACAGTAACTGTTGCCTTATTCATTATACTCTATTTATGATGCTGTCTGGCATCAGCAGGTATGAAGTTAATTAAAATGACATTCAACACGCCTTTTAACATAAATATTCTCATCTAATAAACGTATTTGCACTTTATTATGTTTTAGTAAAGTAGTACTTATTACACCCAAAGAGGGATTTTATTTTGAAACTTCCTACCGGATGTCCTGTGTTTTATTACTTCGGTTTAACTTGACTTCTGAGAAATCAGATCCTGAAGTTGCGTTGTGTGAATGGACTAGCGGGGATGTGGTCGGTTTAAAACCAAATATTGTGACACCGTATTCCCTTAAACCGATAACAGCCGGGCGGTGTGCTGCTTCAGAAGACGTAGCAAGGCGGAAGAGGTCATTTCGCTGACGACTTGATACTTTTTTGGAGGCCCGGGGGAAAAACATTTAAGCTAACGATAAGTAGCCACCATGTCGTGGGAAGAAATACCTTGTTTTCTGGCCTCGCCTCTGTGCTCGGCTCTGCCCCGTTTTTCTGCTCTCTGATCCCACTGGACAAAACAAGCAGAGGTAACTTTCGTACTCAGCTGTCAATGCAGCTAACACTCAGCTAGCCTCATAAATTAGTCAACACCGACGGTATTACTCGAGCTTAACGTTACTAGCTTCCGAGCCATGGCGGACAGCTTTGGAGAGCCGTCAAGCGGCGGTGCCCTTGGCTTAGGCGTTACCGGACAGGGAAGCGGAGCTCCGCTGCTGCCGACTTTGGCCAACTCTCTGCCGGTAGGACACTCGTCAGCCAGCGGTTCTCACTCCAGCGCTAACCCGGCCTCCCCTCCACCCGCAGCGGCCGCGCAGAGTGGCCTAACCGCCGTGGTGGCCTCTATGTCCGCCGTCACTGCTACCCCAGCTGTTTTTGGGAACACATTCACGCCCGGCTCCTCACCACCCGTCGTGGCCGTGTCTCCGACCGTACATACCTCCTCACCTCTCCCCGGTGTTGGACTAGGGGTCGGCGGGGTGGCCGGAGTGGCAGGAGCGGGCCTCCTGTCCCAAATCCACGCCACTTCCTGGGACCCGACCCTGAGTACGGACTGGGACAACGAGAAGGCTTCACAACAATGCATCCTGAGGATAAAGAGGTAATAAAAACAGTAAAACAGTTTGAGATTTTCTGCTAGGTTAAGGCCCTGAAATGCCAATGAGATGAATAAAACGAAAGTGAAAGTTTTCCACAAAGTTTCCTCCGTCACTTCATGTCAGGAAACTTGTTGATCTTCCTTTCTTACAGTGGCCATGTTACTGCCCAACAGTGAAATGTTATTAAAGGCTGAGTTCAAATTACTCAGACATATTTTGTAGATGATTTCAGATTTGCCTGCTGTGTTTTCTATGAGACTTCTTTATTTCACCATAGAGAACCAGTTCTCATTTACAGTGACAACCTAAGTCAGAGATCTGTGTAAGAGCTTTATGCAAAATCTTTCTTTTCGCGACCATAACTTTCATTCTAGGAACCTCATTTGCCTCTCTCCCTCCCTCTCTGTCTGTCTCTGCAGGGATATCATGTCCATCTACAAGGAACCTCCGCCAGGCATGTTTGTTGTCCCTGATCCTCAGGACATGACCAAGGTAAAAGTCCAGGCATTCAAACCACAACCCCATTTAACAGCAGTCATTTCAAGTTTCTCACATTCAAAAATCTAAAATCCAGATGAGACAGTCCAACGATCAGATCACAGATCTGATGGTGAAAGCAACTTTGTTCTCCTCCAGTTTAGAAGGTGGTGATGTTAGTGCACCTGAAGCAGTTTCTTAACAGCGAAAAAAAACAGCAGAAGAATAACGTGCACAACAACCAGGTGCCATGAACTAACTCAAACACATGGATGAATTGTATTTATGGACTATGGGAGTGACGAAATGTGTTGTAGTCACATGTCCTCACCAGTGTTGATGATCTCATGTGTTGAAATGGCTGGAGCTGCTTTCTATCTGTTGTTTAATGAGACAGAGAGAATGGCAGCTAATATCAGTGTAACTTGAGCTGATACACTGACACTGCTGCGTGAGACAGACAGATGTATTTACATCTTCTCAACATGTGGATGGAAAGCAAACAGATTTCGGTCTGGTTTCTCTTTTTTTCTGACACGTCACCTTTTTGGTCCAGTAGCTATCCTGTCCATCCAAAGATGCATGGCCTGACAAAGTGTAAATGGAGTCTGTGACAAGCTTGATTAATGATTCCTTCTATTCCGATTGATTGTTGTCGGGGCCAAGGCTCCAGACTGCATCTGCAAAGTCACAGCCAAGTGGGCTTTATCAGGGCTGGAACACTGTGCTCTTCTCCTGATTCAATCTTATCACGCTAGTCAAATTCTTAAATATTGCAATGTCACGATTTTCACAATAAATCATCGTTTTTACTTTTTAGCGGGTTTACTAGACAATATGTAAATAGGCTTAATCATACGCTTCTGGACACTTTATATTATGAGTCATATTTCCAAAAACAATTCAGTCTAGTGTTTCTTGGTTTTATTTCAGGATCACTGCTATACTGATATAAAAGTGGTAAATAATGAAGTCACTATAAATAAATAATAAATAAATGAACAGAGCCGTTTGAATACTGCACCTAGCACAAATGTGAGGTGACGTGTTGAACTTGAAAGCTCAAAACCCTGGGGTTGACTGCAAGAACGTGTACTTTGTGAAGAGAAGTTCACATTTAGTTATTTTATGCTTCATGCACTAAAAATAATAAGATCAAGACCAATAGATATACATGTGTCAGGGTTAGATATCCACTCAGGGACCAAAAAATTGATCTAAAAAAGGATCTCAATTCTTAAGTGATTTTTTTTTTTTTGCTTGTTTGTTTTCTCATCCCAGGTTCATACTGTTATTTTTCCTAATTTCACACTGATGTGTTATTGGGATTACTTAAATATGAACTTAATTAACAAACCGGTTTAAAAAAAACCCATTACCTATATTCAAGCTATGTTACTATTAAATAATTTCCGCCTGGGATTCTGATTTTTGATGGGCGTGAAACACAGCATCTCCAAATATGAATTTGACAAAATGGTCTCACATTTTTCCTGGGTGAAGGTTCCTGCCTTTACTTGAAACCTGACTGGGAATCACCAACAACACCTCCCAGCATCCCTCTCTCTCCCCATTAATCCATTGTCTTTGCCTCCTGTCTTCTATTTTTTCTTTCATTTTCTCCACTCAGATCCACGCCCTGATCACAGGGCCATTCGACACACCGTACGAGGGCGGCTTCTTCCTCTTCCTGTTCCGCTGCCCCCCCGACTACCCCATCCATCCACCACGGGTCAAGCTCATCACCACCGGACACAACACTGTCCGCTTCAACCCCAACTTTTACCGCAACGGCAAGGTGTGCCTCAGCATCCTGGGGTGAGTGCGGGTTCACTTCTTCTTAGAGTTTGTATTTGGGTCCACAGGAGTCCATTAAGGATGTTTCTGTCTTATAACTTGAGACACTAATAACTGATACACTGCTGACTGACGTGTGCGTGTGTGTGTGTGTGTGTGTCTATATAGGACATGGACAGGCCCAGCATGGAGTCCAGCTCAGAGTATTTCATCTGTCCTCATCTCCATCCAGTCTCTGATGACAGAGAACCCCTATCACAATGAACCTGGATTCGAACAGGTACTCCTGTATTGTGTGTGTGTGTGTGTGTGTCTGTGTCTGTGTGTTCGTTCTCTGAAGAGCTTATGAACACACCATGGGTCCGTTTCACGAAGCAGGTTTATGGAAAACTCAGAGTCTGTTAACCCTGGAATCACAGAAACTCAGAGTTTTCCGTTTCACAAAGGAGGGTCAGTCAAACCAGAGAGAGGGGGTAACTCTAACCTGTTTCACAAAGAGAGGTAACGTAACCTCGCGGTCAGTTGCCGCGGTAACAGACTCCGTGACTCTAACCTGGTCGGGAGCAGGTTTTCCTGAGGAAACCTCGAGTTTGTCTCTGTCTCCGCCCACTTTCAGAGCCACACACTCCTTTTGATTTCCTCATTCCTGCGCTGTCAGAACTCGCCAGCTGACAGATTTAAGTCATCCTCTAATTCCAGTAGGCAACGTTTGGTGTCAACTTTTTACCATGAACATGGCGTGTCCTTTTGACCGCGATCCCGTGGATGAAGGTGCAGCAATCCCGCGCAGGGAATTAAATATCTGTCGGGAGAGAGCCCTCCCGGACAATTTTCTTTTTGAGCGGTACCGTTTTACTTCGTAGGCCATCATTTACGTACACAACCTCATCCGTCCGCACATTTCAAACATCACCAGTCGAGGGCCAGCCCGTGGTCTAGCGGGTTAAGCGACCGCCCCATGCATGGAGGCCACAGCCCTCGCTGCAGCGGTCCCGGTTCGACTCCCGCATCGGACGCCCATTTACTGCGTGTCACTCCCCCTCTCCCTGCCCCTGTTTCCTGTCCATCTTCAGCTGCACTATCATTAAAGGCATAAAACGGCCAAAAAAATAATCTTTTTTAAAAAAAAAAAAAAGGATGAGGCGCCCCATGAGATGATGCAGACGTCTCACCTGTTTGAACAATGTTTTTATATTTCATCTTAAGTTGCTGCCAAGTGCGCTTCTCCCCCGCTGGATTGCACCTACATGAAATAAATTAATAGGCTCCATTCATGCAATTTGCCCTTCAATAGTCATTGTGATTGCAAGATATTACATTTAAACTTACGCATTGGCCCGAGCAGCAATGCTCTCCCAACCTCTCTCCCTCTCTTTAACTTTCTTCTTAAGACATGCTCAAAATCTCCATATGCAGTCATCAATATGTCAATAACTCCATTGGGGTGAAAAATGCTGCCCTCTACCTGTCAGTTCCCCTGTTTAATCATTGAATCTGGGCTCCATTGATGTTGGCTTTAAATGTCTGTGGTGCACATGTTTAACTCCAGGTGAAACTACTCTGAGTTGATCAAACTACCTCAAATCAGCTGTTGTGAAACCGAAAACTCAGAGTTTCCTATCTCAGAGTAGATCAACTCAGAGTTAAGGATTGGACTCAGAGTTTGTTGAACCTTCTTTGTGAAACGGACCCCATGTTATCCAGAGTAACTAAAACAGATCTGGCTTGGTCCATTTGTGTCCATCGTTCCTGAAGAGTATTTTAAGATTTGTGCAAAACGAAACAACTAAAGAGCGAGTAATGGCCCATTCAGACACAACACAAGAACATAGCAGCACTTGTTCACAGTTACTTTGTTCTTATACTCACAATGATTTTTAAACTGATTAATACATATGTAAATACTGAAATACGCATGTGTATGATGTGGCTCTTTAAACCAGCCTGGCTGGTTTTTGTCTTCCTTGTCAGCTCCACCTGCAGCAGGAAATAAACAGAGTGAAGCAGAGAGTCCAATTCAGACAAATCAGGCCACAAACAGTTTTTCCCATTCATTTGGAGCAGTGGGGGCTGGAGGGTATCGCAGAAAAGCAAAAAGCACAGTGGCCAACCAGAATCAATAACCCCAGCACACCTTCACAAAGCAAAACACCTGATTTGGTCTGAATACAGAACTACACCAGACCAACTCCCACCCCACTAACTGGCTCTCCAGAGCTTCAGCATGCCGAACTAAACCCACTGTTGATCACTCCTGCAGGTACAGTGTAGACGAGAAGAGATTGCCGGACGCAAAGCAAGAGACAGTGAACTTTAGTGATGTCATACTACAACACTACTTAGCGAAGATAATAGCTCACTAAAAACTAGTTCGTACGGGAGTAGTTCTGAAATGTGTGTGCGTCTGTTTCTTTCTCAGGAGCGCCATCCAGGGGACAGTAAGAACTACAACGAGTGCATCCGCCACGAAACCATGAGGGTGGCTGTGTGCGACATGCTGGAGGGCAAAGTCCCCTGTCCCGAGGCTCTTTGGTGAGAATTGTCCAACTAATCTTTACTTTCCCTCCTTCATCTTTTCCTCTCTGCGCTTCTTTCCTGCCTTCCTCCCTCGCTCATTCACTCCTCTCGCTTCCTCTTCACTCTTTTCTTGTCTTTCTGAAAGTTGTGTGCAATTTGTGTTTTTCAGGAGTGTGATGGAAAAGTCCTTCCTAGAATACTATGATTTCTACGAGGGAGTCTGTAAAGAGAGACTGCACCTACAGGGACAGAACATGCAGGTAAATATGTATTTCAGACGTTGCTGTGTTTTCAGTTAAAGATTAACAACAACAACATCACAATTACAACAGCAGCTCCTTGTAACTTTATGTCCTGACTCAAAATCCTCAGATTATGATCGGCCACTGTCGTCTGATTCTAAATCGTTTTAATTTATTTTTATTATTTATTTAATTTAATTACAACGCCCAATTCCCAAATAAGTTTGGACCATGTGTAAAAGATAAATAAAAAAATACACTGATTTTCAATCTATCTATTTAGATAGATGATGTAGATGATCAGAGTTTAGTCTGTGAATCCACCTGGATAGTCTCTGCTTCAGAGACATTTCAGGCTGGCTGTGGAGGTTTGGCCAATATAAATGTCTGATTGGCAGCTGGAGCGTGACATGCTCCCAAAAGCTGAATCTGGTTCAATTTCTCTCGCCGCATGCACAACCCCAACTGAAATGAATTGAAAAACGCTGTTGGCGTTTGCCTGTCCCTGTCTGAACGCACTAACGTGGCACACTTCTTCAATGGGAGACTGCAGCAGGCTTAATACGTGCATTTGTTTACTACAAAGTCACGTTGCTGCTGACGTGCACAGTGTTGGCTTGTTGAAATAAGCAGGGAGGTCCCTGTTGCTCCAACTTTCAGCATTAATGTTTGCCTTCACAGATCAAGTTACTGTCATGGCATGGCCACTCACACACCCTCATACCGTCGCCGATTGTGATTGTGAATTTTGCGCTGCTAACAATCTGGATGGTCCTCTTTAGCACAGAGGACACAACAAAGAAACAGACTCAGCAGACCACAGCACACTTTTCCATCTCCAATGAGGTTGAATCCAAAGAAGTCAGCGACATTTCTGAATGTTGTCGATCTGTTTTTCTCTTTGTATTGGACAGTCTTGATGGTGTTTACTGACATTGGTTTTCTGAGCTTGTATAGTAATATCCTTTTATGGAATCATGTTAGCTTTTAATGCAGCGCTGCTTGAGACGTCAAAGGTCACAGACATTCAGTGTTGGTTTCCAGCTTTGTCCCTGACATGCACAGATTTGAGAGAGAACTGTTTGTCTGGACTACTACTGTTCGGACTATTTGTCTGTGCATACTCATACTTATCCCTGCGTGTGAATGTCTCTGTCAAGGATTCCTCTCAGCTGTCTGATAAAGGCACAAACAACGTCTTAAAAATTTAATTTATGAATTTATTTTGTGAACAACTAACTGAAACACTTGTAAAACAACTTTCCTCATGTGGATTCAGATGGTATCTATATGTTACCCTCCCACTGTAGCAAAGTTTTCACGTCTCATGCCTTTCTGCCTTTCTGTACCCTGTGCCTAAACCAAGTTCACTTCGGTTTGTGTCTGTCCCTCTGCCTAGGACCCATTTGGCGAGAAGCGCGGTCGTTTTGACTACCAGGGCCTGCTGGCTCGCCTCAGTGCCACCCACAGGCGAATACGGGAGAAAAGCCTGGCAGAGGATGAGCACAACAATGACGATTCAGACTCAGATACCAGCTCCTCTGGGACAGACCCTGACAGCCAGGGCAGCTCCCAGCCATGACTCCCTGGACGGCGCTGGATTTAAAGCCAGGCCAAGAACTAAAAACAAAGGGACCTTTTTTTTGTTTTGTGTGCAGTGGAGGAAGAAAATCACAGAAGAGAATGCAACACCTACGCTAAAGTGAGCCCAGGGTTCAGGATTGGAATCAAGCTTCTGTTGTACGGATGTTGCAGAGAGGGAGAAGAAATGGTAGAGGTCTCTTGACAATGAGAAATAAGCACCGTCCACTAGTCAAATGCTGGTAAATTTGGCCTGGAGCGGTGTATTTGTGCTACTTTCGTAGCTAACCAGCTGTTATTTTTGATGCTGTCAGATTGATTCTAAAACCCAAGTTGACTGCCTGAATGCCTGTTAGATTTTGAGATTAACCAGCCACTGTTGCTTGTGGATATAAAAGGTTAGTTACATGGCTATTGAACGCACTGTAGGAATGGGGAAAAAAAAAAAGCCCACAAGCTTTCACAATCTAGTCAGGCTTTGAAATCGAGACAGGTTTGGACCAAAAGAAGGGACAGTCAGGGCCTGAGTTGGCTGTAGCAGCGGAAGGTGATGGCGTTCATCAGGCTCTCCTTCATCAATTCAAGAGGGGAGGAAGGAAAGACGAACCTTTTTATCAATAGAAGGTAGTTTGAGATAGTGACTGTTTGGCAAGGATTTGCTAGTCACGTGCCTTGTCTCCTCCGGCCAGGGTGAAGCCACGCCGCAGCTCTTCCAGACTGGACTTCAGCCGCCTGTACAGCCAGGCCACAAAAAACAACAGCAGCTTGCGATTCTAAATGATTCCAGTGTATTATACAAAAGGTTCTGCTTAACTTTCACTTCTAATAGTGCTGTTTAAATCTGTTTACCAGATAAGAAGCCATTAGAGAAATGTCAGTTTCATTGACATCCACCTTTATACCCTTTGTTATGCTGTTTCTCATTGTTGTGCTGAAACTAATGCTAATTTGCAGTGTGTTGTAGGGTACATTGTTTATTTGGAAAACCCTGCTGTTCTTTGGGATGTGGCTCTCGTGATTAAGATACAAACCAAACCATCCGATGCTTTAGCTAGATTCGCCCAAGCCCTGGGGACCTGATGGAGGCAAGCATACATAACTTTCCATGTTTTCATACTGCAAGTAACTCAGTGACTCCGTTCTGACTGAATAAAGGGTCAGAGCAAAGGCTTTGGTTTTAATCTGTACAGGGGTGACACAGAAGGCAAATCCAAGGCTTGGATTTGCTCTCTACGTAATTTGATTTACATTTAAAGTTAGCATTTGTTAACATGCATCTGGAAAATAGGGGTCTATTTTCAAGGGATTCAATACTCTATTTTGAATTACTGCTAAATCATACCACAAAACAATCTGTATCAGTGGATATGTCAATCGTAATTGGTAACAAAAATCAGGGCATTTATATTTTTCAGTCCATTTTAGTAGAAACTGAACAAACTCATTCATCAACAACACACTTCCATAATGAATCGACAGCGTTGCTTGCA
This sequence comes from Nibea coibor, assembly GCA_023373845.1. Taxonomy (NCBI): domain Eukaryota; kingdom Metazoa; phylum Chordata; class Actinopteri; family Sciaenidae; genus Nibea; species Nibea coibor. The sequence continues at coordinate 17,807,634 of CM041727.1, read as the reverse complement.
GTGTGAACACAGTGAGGGATGTTCTCTAGGAAAAGAAAAGAAGCAAGCAGAGTTTGTGGGGGCTTTCTGAGCAGTGGAAAACCTCCAAACGGAAACCTTACAGACTTTGAGTCAATCTCAATACTCACGTGCCTGTTGTACATTGCCGCATTGATTGTTGTAATCATTGCAACGGAGATCCCTTTCTAGCTTGACTCAACTGTAAGACTTGGGACAGAATTGACAGTCCTTGTTCCAGTTCAAGTTATGCAAAGCAGAGAGGGTGTGTTCCTCCACGTGTAGGTTTATTGCTGTTTTTGGAACACACCGATCTGACTTCACTGACCCCTGAAGCCTCGTATAAGCTTCAGGTTGACTTTGCAATGCATTTATGCAATGTTAGGAAGGGATCTCTTCATAGTTTGTATGGAAAGGAGGAATGATTATACTCTTTCAATGCATGCACAGGATGTGAGTTTTGTATTGGGATAGAGTTGAACATATGTTTTCAAGGAACAGTTTTATATTTTGGGACTTATCGACTTTCTTGTTGAATAAGAAGATTGATGCCACTCTCATGTCAAAGGTAATACAAAGGTACAGCTAGCAGCTGGTTAGCTGGAGCTTAGCTCAGTCCAAAGGTAACAAAATCCACCTGCCAGGCCCTGTGATGATTCACATTACATCTTGTTTGTTTTATGGGTACAAAGTCAAAATGTAAAAATGATTATTGGCCATTTTACAGGGAGATCACAATCCCCTGTAAAACCATGAAATGTTTTTACACTTTGTTTTTTATTCAGATGAAACATAGAAAGTATAGTGTTCCTGAGCTTTGGAGGTGTTGCTGGGAGGATTTTGCTACGTTTGGACAGAGCTAGTCGAGCTGTTTGCCCGTTTCCTATCTCTGTGCTAAGCTAAGCTAACCTGCTGATGGCTGTAACTTCATATTGAATAGACATGACATCTGTACCAAAATGTTGAACTGCTCCTTTAAGTCCAAAAGTATCAGCATACAGCACCTCTAATACTCTGCCCAATGCTTTCCAACATGGTGAGGCAAGGTGTCTTTGTATTTCCTTTCTGCCTTCCATTGTCCTCCAGTGTCTGCCTTTAGCTCTCTTCAGCCACGTTGATGGAGAGAGAAGTTTGCCTCTGCTGTTAGTGTTTTTGTCCAAACCCTGGTCCACTGGCAAGGGTTCAGTTGCTAATGATTCAAATGGGATCACTAATATAGGGCATTCCTTTTTATTTGTTTTATTATGTTATAGAATGGTTATATGAGAAGCAGCTCCTAGCAGAATATATGTGATTGCCAAAATGTTTGATTGCAACACGCTTCCTGAAGTGAAGAAATCATATCCCTGTTTGGTTGTGTTGTGTTGTGCTTAAAGCAGGGTTCTTCTGTGGCTCTATAAAGGATTCCTGGCAGAAGTGATTATTTCCAGGTCTTGAAAATGTTGGTATTGTACAGAAGTTCTGGAAAAGTACAGAATAAAATGTTGTTCAGTCCTGAATGACTAGCTTGACAAGTGTTTTTTTTCTTACAGATCTATGAACACTGTCAGTGCAAAGGGGTCTAGCTCTTGTTTTCAGGAGTAAATGCATACATGTTGAATGAATGTTGTGCAACTGGATAGTGGTAATGGGAAATTTAAAAGAAGAAATAATTGTAGTTTACTTAGCTGGTTGGTTAATATTAATAAAAAAGTCTGTAAAATTTTCAGATGTCTTCATAACACCATACATGAATGGGAAGTGGGAAGTACTTATTTTTGACTAAATAGTTCTTTATTGAAAACTGACATGGAAATATGAGCATGTGACAAATATTATGTTATGTAAATTTTAATTTTATAATCAAAATGAGACTATTTAGTCAAAGTTCTTGTAAGGCAGCCTGTGTGTGAGGCATTTCTTCTTTTGCTTAATGAAAAATTAATTCTGCTGCCACAAATACTCACTAGAGCACCAAATGTGGATTAATCCACCACTGAAAATAGTCCCTAACAAATGCATTGCATGCATTGTTAGGGGGCAATTTCCTTCTGTATGTTTGATAAAAGCTACAGTGAGCTGCAGTTTTAGGAAATTATTGAGCTTTTTTTTAAAAAAAAAAAAAAAAAAAAAACTATATTTGTGATGCTTTTTTACAGATTGTTAACATTAGAAAGTATTGAGAGACAGACTTAACTACAACCTTTAAAACACATTTTGTGTAATACCATCTGCAAACTGAACTGTCTGGCTGAGAAGGTGAGTTAGGAAAATAAAATATTTTTATTTGTCAATCTTTCACAGGCATGCAAGAACTTGTACAAGTTATGCAACAGCCATGTTCATTGATGAATCACATAAAAACACAAGGGCTAATAGCCACACCTTAAGACACTTTTTTGCCGTGTACAGTGATCCTGTCTTGCAGTCTTGTTTCAACACTAACGCTTGTTCGCAGGAGGTGACTCTCCATTCTCCATCGGACACAGAAACACTGTGGAGTCACACCGATTCATGTACTCAAACCCAAACGCAGGATAGACGGGTTCAGTGAATGTGGTGCTGAAGGTGTGGAGGTGTATCAGTGCATCAGAGCAGACTCTGTAGAAGGACAGAGTGCCGGCAGGCCAATCCAGATACACTGCTGCTCTCTGATAAACAGAGGTGGTCTTACAAATGTCTCTCATTTTGTTATTGTTAAAGGCAGAGTAACGGCAATGAGAGCAGCACACGCTCCATGAATTGTCACTGAGCCCGAGACAGCAGTCAGCCTCTCTTCCTCGCCTTCTGATTCCTCTGTAAGTCACTCCTACAGACACCCACCCTTTCATCTCCACCTCCCAGTAACAGCGGCCGGTCAGACCATTCGTACATAGCAGCTGCTTCCATTCTTTGAACCTCTCTGGGTGGTATGGATATGACTGCTTCTCTCTCACCAGTGTCACCATTCTGTTGTCCTCAGATGGGGAGAGGTATCTGTTTGCTGTGTTTAGGTCCAGGGTGAGTTCACAGGCATCTTATGGACAGAAGAGACAGTTAGAGTTAGCAGTCAGCTGTGCTTCTTCTGTTCTATTTTCTCCATCATGTGTTATTAAGCAGCACAACAATGGCCTGGTTTACTGACAGGACAGCAGTAGGTCAGATGGACAGTGCATGCCCTGGAATGAAAGACATGGCCTGTTACATTTCTACACCGGATTTTAATTTTCAATAGATTATTTCAAATGAAGTGCAGTGTGGCCATTGGGAGGACCAGGAGGTCACTCAGTCAAGTCTGCTGTGGTTCTGTATTTCCCTCATGTCAATCAAAGTTTGGTTACTTGGCTGGGTCTGCTGGGACTGCCTTCTATTTCTATTTCATGGTTGTATCATTGCACAAATGATCATAGTTCATTTCAAAAATCAAATCTTTGCTCACTACTTCATTCTCGTCGTGTATCTCCAGGTACGTATCTCCAGGTGTGTTCAGAGAATCCCTGGGAAGACTTTAATTCCCACTCCACCTCTGTTACAGATCAAATATTTTATTTTCTCTCTGAATAAAAAATGGATCCAAGCCTCGGGTGCTAGAGCTGGTTTATCTAGTAATTGTAGGGTGACTGATTTGATTCCTGGTTCCCACAGTCCCTTCAGAGTATCCTTGAGCAAGATACTGAATGCCAAATTTCTCCTGATGGTTGTGCTGTCAGTGTATAAATGCGCGTGAATGGGTGATACAAGTGTTGTGAAAAAAAAAAAAAACTCAGTCACAGTTTGCCCAAATTTATAAAAGGACTTAGACGAATGAGTCAAACTGTATCCACACTTACACTTCCTCAGACCAGGTTTTAACCATTGTATGCCGATATGGTCCACTCTGGAGAAATAAACATAATCAGACTGTTATATTTTATTTTTACAAGAAATTTCAGTAATAACCGTGTAAAGAAAATGTTTTCAAATTAAGGCTATACCTGAGAGTGTCCAGTCTCCACTGTGGATCCTCCTTTCTAGCCAAGAGGAGATTCACCCCTGCGTCTCCGGGGTGATTGTAGCTCATATCCAGCTCTCTCAGATGGGAAGGGTTAGAGCTCAGAGCTGAGATCAAGGAAGCACAGCCTTCCTCTGTTATCATACAACCTGACAACCTACACAAACATGAGAAGAGGGTCACAGTCTTACTCCAAAACTTTTGCTATGCACGAGATTTAAATACTCAAAGTGAGGAATCCTGACCTGAGTGTCTCCAGTCTACAGTGTGGACTCTCTAATCCAGCAGAGAGCTGTGTCACTCCTGAATCCTGCAGGTCGTTGTTGCTCAGGTCCAGCTCACTCAGACTGGAGTTCAGGGAGCGGAGGACTGAGGCCAGAGCTTCACAGCTTCTCTCTGACAGGTTACACACGTTCAACCTGAAGACCACATAAGAGTTTGCAACATAAATCAAGGTCTAGGTCAAGGTTCTAAATCAGCTCTGTATCATTTCACTAGCATGTCAAAATGATCAGATATTGAGGGACTCGTTTAATCACTGATCGTACATTGTACGAAAGTTATAAAACAAAACAAAAACATTGATCATACTCCAAAACTCAACACTGCCACTAGCCATTATTGTGCAATTCTTTGCCGCACCTTTAGCCCTCCAAATGTGTCACTGGAATAATGACAGTTGTCAGTATTACAACAATGCATTTCATCATCTTTTAACCAGCTCTCTAACCCACATTCCTCCTCTTACGCTCATGCTTTACAACATATTTTAAAAAACTCCAATCTGCCTAAAAACTCGCAGATAAACTTTTACATTTCATGAACATTAACCTGAGTGTTTCCAGTTTACCACATGGACTCATCAGTCCGGCAGAGAGCATCGTCACTCCTGAATCCTGCACGTCGTTGTTACTCAGGTCCAGCTCTCTCAGTCTGCAGGACTGGGAGCTGAGAGCTGAGGCCAGACCTTCACAGCTTCTCCATGACTGCTTACAGCCACTCAGCCTAAAGAGGAATCAAAATTGAAACAGGACACATTTAGCTTCACATCAAACCTCCACACCTACATGGACACACTAATACACGTCCACAAACAAGACTAAGGCAGAGAACATAAATCATGCAAAAGTGAATTACAAAATTATAAACTGTTTGAGTAAGCAGACCTAAGAATTTCCAGCTGACAATGGGGACTCTCCAGTCCAGTATTCAGCAGCCTCACTCCTGAATCCTGCAGGCCGTTGTTACTCAGATCCAGCTCTCTCAGACTGGAGGGTTGGGAGCTGAGAAGTGAGGCCAGAGCTTCACAGCTTCTCTCTGACAAATTACAACCACTCAGGCTGAAGAAAATGTAATGACAAATGACATTAACATTAGCCACAAACCACAAAATACACTTTCGCAGGTGAAATGTTGTCATGTCACAGTTGCCATCTGTTTACCTACAAGAATACATTCGAGTTCTTGACCACTGGAATCAGCCTCAGGAGACCTTCCTCTGTCGCAGAGTACTTTCTGAGGTCAAACACTTCCAGATTTTTTCCTGATGTTAGTAAGATGAAGACCAGAGCTGACCACTGAGCAGGAGAGAGTTTGTCTGTGGAGAGACTTCCTGAACTCAGGCACTGCTGGATCTCCTCCACTAGAGAATGATCATTCAGTTCATTCAGACAGTGGAACAGGTTGATACATCTCTCTACAGATGGATTCTCCCGAATCTTTTCCTTGATATACTGTGCTGTTTGCAGATTGGCCTCTGAAGTACTTATTGTCTGTTTCAGCAGGTCTTGTAAGCTATCCTGGTTGGTCTCCAGGGAGAGACCCAGGAGGAAGCGAAGGAACAAATCCAGGTGCCCATCTGGACTCTGTAAAGCCTTGTCAATAGCCATTCTTTGGACTTCTATAATAGACAGTTTGCTGAAAAGCGTTTGCACACTTTGGAACTTGAATTGCTGTTTTGCCATTACATTTTTGTTTTTGTTAATGAGTGACTGTACTACATATACAGCAGCCAAAAACTCCTGAATGCTCAGATGGACAAAGCTGAAGATCCTGTCTTCATCCTTGTACTTCTTCCAGTGGCGCTCCTTTTTAAAGATCTGTGTGAACACTCCCGAGTACACAGAGGCTTCATTTAAATCAATGCCACTCTGTTTGAGATCTTTTTCATAGAAGATCAGGTTCCCTTTTTCCAGCTGGTCAAAGGCAAGTTTTGCAAGTGACAGGATGTATTGAATGCTCTTCTCTATGCCATACTTCTCTTTTGTCTGTCTGATCTGAAACACCAAGAATTCTGTGTACAACTCAGTCAGGGTCTTGGGCAGCTCTTCTTTGTTACTCTTTTTCAACATGCCCTCCAGAACTGAGGTGGTGATCCAGCAGAAGACTGGGATGTGGCACATGATGTGGAGGCTTTGAGATGTCTTGACATGGGAGAGGATTCTGTCACGCACCTCCTCATCTGTGAATCTCTTTCTAAAGTACTCCTCTTTCTGTAGATCAGAGAACCCCCTCACCTCTGTCACAATGTCAACAAAGTCAAAAGGGATCTGATTGGCCGCTGCTGGTCGTGTTGTTATCCAGAGATGAGCAGAGGGGAGCAGTTCCCCCTTAATGAGGCTCTTCAGCAGAACATCTACTCCAACTGCCTGCGTCCCATCAAAAGTGGGACTTTCGTCAGTAGTGAAGTCCAGCTGAAGGCGGCTTTCATCCAGCCCATCAAGCACAAACAGAAGTTTAAATTTACTCTTGTCATAGTTGGTATTTCCTGAAGCCTGTAGTTTTGTGAAGATATCATTAAGGTCCTCCTCCTGGATGTCTTTGGTTTCTCTGATACATTTGTGAATGAGCTCTGCAAAACGAAACCTTCTCCCCTTCAGTAAATTCAGCTGGCGGAAGGTGAAGGGGAATATGAGATGCACATCTTGATTGGCTCGTCCTTCAGCCCAGTCCAGGATGTATTTGTTTGCAAGGAACGTTTTGCCGATTCCCGCAATCCCAATGGTCAGAACTGTTCTTACAGGCATGTTTTTTCCAGAGGGGTGTTTGAAGATATCGTTGGGTTGGACTGGTCGCTCTGTTCCCTCTTGTTCTCTCGATGCCATCTCAACCTGCCTGACCTCATGCTGCCTGTTGATGTTTACAATGCTCCCATATGTAATGTAAAGCTCTATGTAGACGTCATCTAGGTGTTTTTTATCAATCCTTTCTGTCCACCCTTCTTGTGCGCACATATACTTGTTCTGGAGGTGTGATTGGAGTGTGTGCTGGTATGATGCAATGACTTCTAGGTCAGGTTCTGGCGCTGGCAAACCTATGCAGAACAAATTAACATGCAATTAAAATTAATCTATGTTGACTCACTGTGAAATTCTCTAAAACAAATACAGAGCTGCAAATGTTATTTAGTAGCAGCTTGGTTCCCATAGGATGAATGTTCCAGTTCTGAACAGGTAATTTTCTAATATATGTGACCCCACAAAGTAAAGGGTGAGGAAGAAAAGTGGAAGATGCTTCACTGCTTTCTTCTCCAACACCATGCACAAATACTGAGAGATGAAAAACAAAACCAAAAACAAAACAGGAAAGCCCCAGTAAGTTCATTTTATTCAAGCCACATTACAGATTTGATGACTTACGTTTGGGTCCTAAGGTGATGTTGGACAAACTCTGCACCAGATCATTCCTGTTTATCTTTGTCAACACTTTCTTGGTCACCTCCACAGACTGGTCATTGTAGGTTTGCACTATTAGGTCTACTGTATCTGGCCTGTCAGCCTTCTCCAGATGGCTCTTTGGGATGGCTGGGAAGTCTTCCAGGATATCAGCTTGCTGCAGAAACCACTTGAAGGTCTTTAGCTCTTCATCTCCCAGATCATCAAGTGTTTCCAAAAGGTGCTCCGTAACAGCCGACATTATTGGGTTTTGACATCAAACCTATACTTCCACTGGAAGGCCAAAGTTCAAAGGACAGCTGTAAGGATTTCATTTTGTTCAAGAACCTGCTGAGTGGAATAAGCAGCTAAAAACCTGGATGCTTTGGTCCAATCTATTTTAAAATTCACATAACCTGTCTCATCAGCCCAGAATTAAGAGTTAATAACTTTAAACTCCTGTCCAGGAGGCATCTCTCCATCTACCAATACACAGGCCATGTACCGTGGTCCCTGCTGGCCTTAAGTCAACCACCTGACAGTTCCCTATGGATTCCTGTCCTGAACATAGATTTGGCAGATTTGATGATTCAAGGAAGTGTTTTCTCTTTAGGAGAGAAAGTTTAGGAGCTAAAGAGTACTGAATGATGCAAGTAAAGGGTGATTTAAGATGTTTTTTGCGACACTGCCCAACTGGAATAAACAACTTAATGAGTTTAGCATTACAAAGTACAAAGTGCAAATGCTGTTCAACAGAATACCAAGATTCAGTCAGTCGTAGTTACATAAGGAAGTAAAATAAAAGGAAACTAAAGTCAGTTTTTTAGAGCACTGTTATGTAACACATCACAGTGCACGGTGAGTATTACAGCCAATTACCGGTGTTTGAGCAACTTTCAAAATAATATATTCTTTTAATATAACATCCTACCTTCATCAAACATGGAGAACTCACACACAAAAGAAGATTGTCCGTAGAGGAAATGATGAGTAAACATGGCTGATGTTTATCTGGTGATGTGCCCCAGTTCTCTCTGTTTCTATTTAATTTTATGCAACTTTCACATCCTCTTCACACCTTAAATGGCAGTCTGACAAGCAAGTTTGAGGTGAAAAAAGGTTAGGTGACCTTTGGTTTCCTGAGTTAAGTCTCTCAGGCAACATTTCTATGGAGATTGTTTACAAGTCTGTCTATATTTCGTATGACAGGTACTCTAACAATGTCATGACATATGTCATGTCATATGTTAAGTTTTTAAGTATTATGTTTTATTTTCCTGCTGGCAGCAAACATAGAAGGTGGGAAGTGCCTGTGAGTCTGTGCTCAGGGAATGTGTCAAGCGCACAAGTTGAGGTTTAGTTTTCTCTTTGTCCACTAGATGGTTGTCTAAATCTTTTGCAGAATACTTACCTGTCTGGCATGTAGTCTCCCTTCTATTCCTGACTCGGTGTATAGAGAATAATAATAATTTAAAAAAAAACATGTGATACCCTAACAAGTCCCCAGTGATAATTAAGAATACACTAGATAAAGTTGCTAACAGTTATCCAAGGTTGGAGGTGAAGGTAACATTACTGTAGAACAGTATGCCACGCTCCAAGCAACTTTGTTTTCTATTTCCCACAACTCAAAAAGTTAGTATTTAATGACCTGGGAACAGGTCAAAATCTGTGACAATGGCTGCCACCATGTTGGCTAGTCCTGCCTATTCAGCCACTTAGCTAATCAAAAAACTGGCAAAGACATGGATCATCGTTGGACCTGACATGGCCTGAATGAAGTCTGGGTGCCCAAACAAGCCTTTTATTATGGCACCCACCTGTGGCCCCACTGTTATTTATGCATACCTTTTAGCCCTAATATAATCTGAATGACTGAGTTCTATAAACGTCACCCTCAGTACAGTTGTCATGAACAGAGAAATTAGCTGTGAAGACCAAAAACGTTTTTTGTACCAGGCTGTGAACATGTTTATTTCTGCTGTAAAGTTGGATTTCTTTTTAACGTGGGGGCTTATGGAGATTGTCTGTTGAGGTTGCCACTTGTAAATAACCAAGTACATGCAGAATAATGGTATTTATCTTTTAAGTATCGCCTCTGATGGTGAAAATATTAATAATTTGACAACTTAATTATGTAGCAAGAGGCTCCAATGTCACCTGCTGTTGAAAAAATGTGAACATTTGAATGGTAAATGGCATTATTCTTAAAGAATAACATTTAGTTTTAATTAAATGTATATAAACTTAATTAAAAGAAGTAATATACTGATATTAGTTGTAAACTTTAATTTAAAGGTTTGTGTTACAAAAAGAAAAAAGAAAAAAAAAGTCCCATGATGCACCTGTCCTGCCGGTGCACCTGCAAAACTGTAATCTGTGCCACGCGCGCGCAGAGACTAGTACACACCCGCGTGCTGAGCAGTCTCATCAGTTCAGCTGCTGGTTTCCAGTCGGCCAGGACGCGAGCTCACAGTTAAAACAGGTGAGTACTTCACAAAAATGTACTCATGTATCGTCTGTGCGGCGAAGTCAAATGTTTGAGTTTTAAATTTTCAAGCGGAAGAACTTTTAAGAAATAATTGGCTGTTTTTTGTTTGGTCAGGACCCGCGGGGGGCCTTTGTGCTCACGCGCGTCGTTCCGTTAATTTGAACGGTGAAATGTTTCTGAAAACGCATATGAAACATGAGGACACCGTTTTATGTTTTCATCATTTTGTGAAGAAAATGTGACGTTCGACGCTAGTTTGCTAAATTTGGACAAACCAGCTAAGAAATGTGTCTTTATCGTTCATATAAAATGTATCATGTCGTGCTTCCCACGGTGTTTGGGGTGTCACCTCAACCAAACCTGTTTATTAAGCTTCCTACCTGTCCCCAATAACACTCACACATTCACACACCCCTTCACCTTCCTGTGTGACTGGATGCTCTTCTTTTCACCTGAAGCCAGTTGGGTGTGTGCTGTCTTATTTGGTAGATTTCCACACTGCTGTGTTTGCTGCTGCATTCACACTGAAATGTCCTCTTTGTGTTGCTAATGTCCCCAGCTTGTGCCTCTAATATATTACAATTCCATTAATATCATAGAAAGAAATTCTACTAAGTAAGTAAGCTCATAGATATTCTGCAGAGGAGGGAGTCCTAACAGGGTGTTGTTTTGATCCTTGTGCAGGAACAACATCCGAGCTCATTGCCAAACAATCCCCTTTAATACATCCTTTCTGTGCATTAATAAAATAGTCAAATTTAACATCAATTAATGTTAAATGGTAAAAATAAAAGCATTTCTTATGGCATGAAATACATTTTAATAAACAAAATGGCTCTGAAGATTTCTGAAGTGCAACTAAAGAAGTCGAACTTTAATGTGTTTGTGCTCAGTTAGTCCCAGTCTGGCAGCACTAGATTGTGGAGTTGCTCAGTAGCTTTGCAGTGAGACTGCTTTTGTTCTTTCGCTGAAGGTGAAACTTTCCTGCTTGTGTGTAGCACTCTTTATACAGTAGGCTGTTAAACAGATTGTGCTTGTGAAATGGAGGCCACAGTCAGAGAGACCCTGCTGCATCACAGCAGAACATCTAACTCTGCTATATATCTAAGCAGACAGTTGACTGTCAGCACGTACTTCATGTAGAGAGAGATGGAGATGCTGAGCCAAGGTGCTGAAACTGAAAACACAGTCTAGTTTCTGCTGTCCTGCTGCAGCCTTTTTATGACACATCATACAAGCAGTGATTAATTGGCTTACTGACAAAGTGATTATTTTATAATAATCTCAGCCCTGATGGCTGCCATTGATGTAAAGTGAGAAACAAACTTTTTACCTCTTCAGAGATTGGATTATTTTCATCATCAATTAATATTATATTTATTGTCTAGATTTACAGAATAATTATTTATGATGTCAGAAAATAGTGAACATTGTCCATCAGTTTTTCAGAGTCTAAAATGATGACTTTTAAATGTCTCGTTTTGTTGATACAAATATTCAGTTTAATATGAGAAAATCTATTTGAGATGCTGAAAATGTTTTCTGCCATGAAAAACAACAATAAATGAATCCATGGTTAGTTTTAGCTGTACCTGCAACACAGCTGAACTGGCAGCATTGTATCTGAGCTGATGTGGTTTTGGTGGTATTACAAAATGAGTTAACATTCTGTCACAAAAATCTAGAAACAAGCTGTAGGCTGTGTTCAGCACTTGACTTTCCCTTCCGCTCGACATATAAGGACAAAACTGTAACGCTGTTGTTGGTTGTAAGCTTGAAGAGAACTCCCATCAGTCAGCCTATGCTTGTTGCTTTTGCACATTCAGAGAGAGAGAACTGGTCTGTTCAGGTCTCGGCCCTCTCTGAGGTCACATCGCATAGACATGACTGTGATAGAACAGATTGTTCTAGACAACACTTCCCTTAAATCACAAACACAGTCTGCATCTGTACGATGGTTACCATAGTTACTGTTTTTGCTGACTCACTAGAAGTGAAGTAGATGAGGCTGGGTGATTAAAACTATCTGTCTATGGGATCTTGAAAAAATTTAGTCAGCAACAACGCTAAATTTTTGATGCCAGATTGAGGACAGATTTAGCAGCCCCTCGCACACAGAAGTAAACGAGACAGCTAGTCCATGTACGTTTTTTGTCTTGTACGTGAAAGTACACACCCTTCTCCTGCTGCAAATCACAGTTTGAGCTATGTGAATAATGTGGAACACAGCAGCATTAATGCGCCTTTTGCCTTTTTGTGTTGCTTCCCTTTTGCCAGGGACAGGGCTGAGTACCATCATCATCCCCAGCTAACCTCATCTTATCCTCCAAAACTCAGCAAATTGACGAAAATCAAATATCAAATCAAATATCATCCAGCCCTAGCTATAAATATAAATAAATAAATTTCATGATTATTTCAGATCTGATGAGGAGGGGTTGCCTATGGAAGTCTGTTAGTGATTAGACTCTAAATGTGCTCAGACCACAATGACACTGCAGATTTATACTGGAACAAACAACTTTAGATGTTGCGTGTTTCTCATTCACCATGCAGTTAGCATAGTGACAACTGATTTGACAAAGAGATCATACTTTTTTTAAGAAATATAGTTTAATTATCCATTGGTGATTTTCATTTAGTCATGTGACAAAAAAAAAGCCTGTGTCAACAATCAAAATAGTTCAAATAATTTCTGATCTGAAATTATTCTGATCTGATGTACATTCAGCGTTGGAACAGCAAAGTCTTTTAAGTCTGTACCTACTATCACAAAGTAAATGTATGTTTGTCTGTGGACAGACATGGCAGTGGCAGTAACACCTGTGATCTCATTATCAGTGTTTGGGCAGAACATCACACTAGCCCAGATTTCAATTTTGTGCTGTTACTTGCTCTTAATTTCTGCCACATGCAGGCCAGTACTCACTAAGGTTGTAGGTTTAATTCAGATGTCTAATGTAATACTGAGTCACTTTTTCCAAACATTAAAATCAGAGTTGTACATAGGGTTGGGTGGATGGAAAATATATATCAGACCAGTGATGCTGCATTTTTCCAGTAGGTGTCCACTCCAATCTGAGCTCCCTTTTTTATTTAGAAAGTGCTATTAAATAATGAGACTAGAGTCTATAAGTTGTCTTTTCAACACCAGTATCTGTATGACCCACCTCACTACATGAAGATAACAATTGCTAAGATTGCTCGCTGTATTCTTTGTGGTTGCAGATATTGCCTTCAGGGTGAAAACAGCTATCATGGCTGTACACACAGTGTACATCTTGAAATTCAATTCATGAAATCTGAAATGACTGGACAAACATGCTGGGTGCATTTTTTAACAACATCTCTCAACATATAATGTAATGTTGGTTGGTTAGCTCCATTAGTGTGATAATTACTACGCAAGGGACTAAGAGACCATAACATTTGTCCAGCTGAAGCAAAAATGAATGTTAGTCCAGTTTTTAATTTTGTGTAGGCTGTGATGTCCCAACACTGCATTGATGCAGACTCCTCCTCAGTTTATTGCTTGCTGTGAAGCCACCCCAAGCCAGATACTCCAAATTTGGGCAAAGGTGAGCATCCAAAAACAACACGATGGACCACCTAGTCGAACAGGTTCGGTCACATTTTGAAGCTACGTGCCATTCGCTGCGTGAAAACAGCTACTTCAAATGTTACTGCTCACAAACATATTAGATAACATCTTGTTTCTCATGGTGGGGAGCAAAAAAATCTTCTGAATGAAGGATCATATCTTTACATCCTCTACCTGCTTAGTGCCAGTGATTGCACAAAGCTTGCGGGCATATTTGAGCTTTTTTTTTGACATTTTTCAGAAGTGTTTACATTTTAAATGTGATACAGCCTTTCAAAAAATCAATGCTTTGTTCAAGACACGTCTGCACTTAGATCGCTGCTATGATTTTTGCTTGCACAACATCTACTTTCATTTTTTCAATCACTTTTTGTGTCTTCTTTAACTTGTAAAAAAAGGGGGAGCAAAAATGTTTTTTCTCTCAAATTTTTGGAGGTTTGACATATCAAGATGCTGATTAAACACAGCTGTGAAATATAAGCTCACTAAACTGTGCCATGTAATCCTGAAAATAAGATTAGGCACTAAACTATGGGTATTTCACATAGGGCTACAAATATCAAAGTCAAGACCTGCCTCTAACTGGCTAGTATTTGTTGCCTTTGGAGTATCAATGGTTGTGTGCATAGAAGATGTCTTAGGTGATTTACTTTAACTCTGAAAACTGAAAAATGGGCAAATTAACGTGTTGCATTCATATTTTTGAGTGTACATTCACTCTGTCATTTCATGTTAGAACTACAGGACAGATGTTCTGATTGGTCAAACTTTCCTCTGTGAGGCACACTATGTTTGTTTTAAACTGCCTACCTGGTTAAGATTCAGTTGTTGCTCAGTCAAAACACACACGACTTAGGCCTACCATAAGAGATGTTCACAGAAATTGTTCTCCAGGCCTTTGTTTATGGCAGCACCTTGAAACCCGTAGTGAGCAATGGGGAAACATGTCGTCGAAAGAGTTGAGAGAATTTAAACAATAAATTCTACAACTGACACATGGCTTTGTTTTGTGCTCGAGGCAAGGTTAAAGTGTTGTTTCTTAAGTCATCCTCTCAGGGCTGTATCTCAGCAGGGGCTTTCTCTCTGGTTTACTGGTCAGACCACATACCTCTCATGGTTGTTCTGAACGTCTTCCTCTGTCCTAGTTAATGACTCAGTATATCATTGTCATACCTGGGTTATGGCATCAGCTGTGTGGCATTTTTGTGAGGATGTGTCACTGTGGATGTCCACCAAAGAAAGGTAGATGGGGGACGGTCACAGTACAGGTTCTGGGGGGAAACGGCTTCTTCTGCTTCTGCTGTTTGTTAAATTCAATTTCTGGTACTTGCTCCTGTAGTTTATCTTTTGCAGACATCTTTAGGTTTCACTGTTGGAGAGAGATGACATGCTCAGGGATGACTTTGTGTTTCACAACACTGCATTATTAGGGTGCCTTGAAACTAGCCTGTTTGGTTCAGTGAAAACAAACCCTGATGCGTTAGCCTGCTTCATGCAGTTCATTTAGACTCATGTGAAAGACTAAATCACTGGACTGAGACTGCTAAAAAAGGTCCTGGTTCACATCTAAGTAGATTCTGGTGCAGTTCTTTTCTGACGTTAAAGCAAACAAACCACAAACAGGATTTTATGACATCAGATTTCAAAAGTGAGAACTGCTGCTGGTGGTGAAACATGTTCTGGAAGTGATCCCATAATCAACCTGTATATGCCTGTATATATTATGCAAATTATTTGACATTTGCACATCAGCAGAACACATTTCATGTGTGGCCCTCAGAAAGTGAGAAGTGCTCAGCCATGAACCGATATGACAGATATCTAAAAACTATCCACATGGTCAGACGCCACAATCAGCTTATTTATACTGGAGTTTATTAGACCGTACATTTCAGTGTCATTATGGCTTCATGTCATTGTTGAAAGGAACACATGCAGGAATAAAATAATGGCCATGTCAGTCCCATCAAATGCGGGTGTGTATTACATCTTTTTAAGGCTTGGTGTCAACAATAAAACGATACTTAGGACTTTGTGTGGACAGTTTTGTACAGTGAGCCTGTAACTATGATATGGAATCAAACAATGATGATGATGTGTAGTGCAAAGCATGCAGGGAATGCTTTGGCTCTCTTACTGCTCTCTCAGCTTCTTCTCTGGTGCCAGCAGGTATTAAGTCCTTCCTAGAACCAACCACTTTACCGAATATTTGGCAACGAGGAAGCAGTTCCTAATGTTTTTTAACGTTGTGTTCGCTTGTAAGTCCTCCTGTCCAGAGACCTCGAGGCCAACATCATAGTACAGTCACCAAAATTACAAGTGGCTAAGATGTGTAGGGTCACGGCCTTCAGAGGTGATGCTGCCACATGGACTGCTCTGTCAGGGGAATCGTGACATATCATCTACAACTCTGAAACAACTCTTCAAGCAGCTTGTAGAAATACCTATTAATTGCTACAGTTTGTTGGAATCATTTATTGAATACAACTTATTTCTAGTGTGTGCTGACGGGGGGGAAAAAATCTCACACATCCTTGTGATGAAAGAGCTGGCAGGCCTGTTGGGTCAGGTAGAGAGTGTTGCTCTACTTTCAGCTCCGCCCAGATACCTGCTGGCTTTCATATGCACACATAAGGCCAGTCAGGTGTGGTACTGCTGTCAGAGTTCTTCAGATCACACTTGGATGCTGAAGGGAATCTTCAGAGGAATTTCGCTTTTTGTCCTGTGATTTATTTATGTATTTATTTTAAGCCCAGAACTCTGAGGGCATTTTTTTTAAAGTTTTGTCATTTTTAAGGGGAAGTTTAAGGAAATACCTGTGGACTACCGAGGGAGCAGCTTGTTAGGCCAATACAGGTGTGTTTCGTTTGTTGTATCACCCAGGACTGACCATTTTTAAGTGTTTCCTCATTCTGGTTTGATGTACTTGTGTTTCCTATGCTGTCCTCAGTTTATCTTCTTGTCTATTCATGTTTGGGATAGGAGTGGGCACCATGGATAAAACTGAAATGTATGTAGTGATATTGTCCATTTTTAACAGAATTGACTGATAATTCACAGAGAACTATAACAAGAATCAGGACAATTTTAAAGATTCAAATCTGATCTTATTTAAACACACCATCATGTGATAATGGCTCGCCTTCTCAAAACATTCAACTGGAATTTTAACACGGAACACTTCCTCTTACTGTCTATTTTGAATCAGCTGACTAGAAAACAGTCCAACAGTAGTTGGACAGGTGTGTGTGTGGGTTTTTTTTTTTCTCTTCTTCCAGTGAGCTGGTAAATCCAGCAGATAATCAGTGGACTTTCATCCTAATTATGCATATTCATTGTCTTTGTTGTCTGTTTAACCTAACAATCTAGTGACTTTCAGACTACTTTTACAAACACTCCTTAAGGTGGGGTGGGGTGGGGTGATTCAGAAAAGACCACTTTTCTGAATCACATTTGGTGAGTGCATCCATTAAGTAAGGCATGTCTTATTGGAAGAAGGGTTGAGTAAGAAACTGAAGAGAGTTTTCCCCTTATATAACATAACTGTTGAGAGCATGTAGAGAAAAGGATACAGGTGACATGTGTGACATGGTATAAGGGGTGTTTAGAGATGAGAGGTATGTGAAATATTCATGCTGTTGATCTGTTGTTAGCAGTGGTAAACACACTTTGGCCTCAAAAATAATGTTTTTCATACTGTGAAATGAAAGGGTGATTTTAGCAACTGATAATATATTTGAAAGATTTATTTCTTTAATGGTGCAGTGTTTCAACAATTCTTATTTCTGTATATTATTTTTTTGACGCTGCAGGTCACCAGCTTGAATCTCCATGTAGCCCAGGACAGACCAGACAAACACTGACTCTAGACAGGGTAGTTCATGGCCACAGTAGTTTGCAATCAGCAATTACACCATTAGAGGCCACAAAATCTTATGGCCAACCAGGTTTTCACGTACAAGGAATTTGTCTTCATGATTTGATGCAAAGCAAACACAACATAAAGATAAGACAAAAACCAAGTACTATAAAATAGAAATATGTGTACAGTATGTTTCTAAAACGAAAAGAGATGTTTAGTTTTATGCAGGAATGAAACCAGATAGTGTGCAAAAGTTCACAGCATGCAGAATGTATAAATGTGCTATACACTCACATGTACACACACACACAGGTCTTTTAACAAGAAAGGTGCTAATCTTCACTGCATGTATCCTTGTATTAGTATTATATATTTCTGTGTCTTTGGTTTCTCATTGCTCTTTTTGTTAATTCCCACAGTGCCGTGTACTTTGCCATGAGACATAACCTGCACTGAAGGTCCGTTCTCTCCATGCAACGTTTTCCTCATTATATTGCACCAATGGACCCTCAGGTGTGCCCACCCCCTCTTAGCAGCAGCCAATCGGTGATCAGTGGCCTTGAGAAATCCCCGGCCAGCGGATTCAGACCCGGCCACTCACGAAGCAACAGCACTGGCTCCTCCAAACATTCAAAACAGGTACAGAATCCGACTGCACTGTGTTGTTAATGGTAGTTAATGTTTATTTAGTTGTGTTTCTAGTACCAAATTAGGGAGGTTTTAGGGTGCCATTTCCTTTAGCTGTATTCTAAACAGAAAAACAAACAATATCATATTATAGAGCTGCACAGATTTGTTAATCAATCATCAGTTTGTCAAGTATTAAATTAATTGTCAATTGTTTTGATGACTGATTGTTTTCAATCATATTTCAAGGGAAAAAGGCCAAAATTCTGACTTCATCTTCTCAGGTGTGAATGGTTTCTGGTGTCATTAGTCCTCTATGACAGTAAACTGTAATCTGTGTTGTGAACAAACAAGACATTTAATGATGTCAACACTATTACATTTTTTCACTATTTTCTGATAGTTATAAACCAAACATTAAATCAAGAAAATAATCATTCCTAACTTCTTTTTTCTTTTTTTGGTAGAAATATTTAAACATTGAATCTCCATATTATTATAAGCATAATATAAGCTTTGTTAAGAACAACCTTTCAACTTGACACATTCACAGAATCAGTACACATCTCTGCCGTATGTAACGTTATTGTGTGTAATTTCAGTCCAAGAGGCATAACATGTGGTCAGTACATGGCCGGATATTATATTAATAATGTATTGGATTTCTTATACGTTGTCTTTATTGTGTATTGAATGTTCTTGCTCTCTCTCTTAGTCTCGTCACTGGGAGGTGATGGACGACTTGCAGAATCTGGATATGATTTCAGTACCCGGCTCGTCTCTCGACCTCAGTATTCCTGGGATCTGTGAGGGCTACTTGATGAAGAGGAGGAAGTATCCACTCAAAGGCTGGCACAAGGTGAGCACGCAGTGGAATTGCTCAGTTTACACAGGTTTTCGTGAATTGTCTGGTCCACGTGTAGATTTTTCCTGGTTAAATTGCCTTCTAACCAGTCACATCACACATCAGTCTAACACATCACTGTGATTGGTCCTTTTTAGAGATACTTTCTGCTGGAGAAAGGAATTCTCAAGTACTCAAAGATGCTGCAAGATGTAAGTCAGGAATAAAATTACAGCTACGCTGTCACGCAGAGTAGCCATGTCTGCTTGTGCTTATTCTACACCTTGTGGTTGTGTTTTTAGATTCAGAGAGGGAAACTTCATGGCTCTCTGGATGTCAGCCTAGCCGTCATGTCCATCAACAAGAAAGCCAAACGCATAGACCTGGATGCTGGAGACAATCTCTACCACCTCAAGGTGAGCGACACAACACAGTTCTGAGAGGTTGTTGCAGAGTAATTAATACACAGACAATGTGATCCTCAACATCAGTCAGATCTAGAAGGATCCAAATGAAGTGTACAGCCAGATGTCTACATATCCCTGTCTGTGAATTGAACGTTAATTTCTTTCTCCTTGTTCCTCTTTCTCGGTTCCTGTGTCCCTGTTAGGCAAAGAGCCATGACATCTTCTATATCTGGCTGACCAAGCTGTGTGCCCATCGCATGTTCAAGAAAAATGAGGCGATGAGTGTTCATCATGGTGTCCTTCACGCTCTCTCTATGGGCCCGAGTTCCTTGCCAGCCATGGCCTCTCTTGCCCAGAAAAACAGAGTAGCGGTCAGTATAGTTTCCTGCTTGAGTTTATGTCAAAAAAATACACATCTGATTGAAACAAGTGACAGTCTCCGCCTGAGAGGGCTGTTTCTATGGTAACAACAAACCAAACAACAAACTTGAAACTGTCATGTGTTTGGTCCAGCTTCCTCATTATGCCAGCTCGGCATCAGTGTTCCAACAAGAGATGGGAAGCCCTGCTCCTGCTGTCGCCTCTCACCCAGGGGTGACCAACAAGGTGTCAGCCTGGCTGCAACAGACCAGCGACATCGATGCAACCTCCAATGGTCAGTCACCTGCAATGTTGTAACGAAAATAAACAAATGTTAATGTGTATGTGTGTATTCTTATTCTCTAAACTGTGACCTTTGACCCTCTGTTTGGCAGACCTGGCACGCTGTCAGTTAGAGCTGACAGAATTGGCTCAGCTCATCCAGCGACTCCATTGGCTTGAAGGAGGGCTGCCAATCACAAGCACTGACCTGGAGATGCGGATCAGCATGCATGTGAGTCCGCAGTGAACATCTGTGAAAGTGTGTGATTCATTAAATACAGAGGGCTACAAGTAGCCATTCAGCAAATGTAATGTTGTATTTGAAGAGAAGCTCTAACCCCGTGTGTCCTTATTTTAGAATCTCTCCCTGGAGAAACCCAAGAAGAAGGCGGGAAAAGCAATGGGTCATTCCAGGACTTTGTCCCGCGTTGAAGCCATGGGGGGATTGGTAGGCCTGACTTTAACCCCTTAAATATCTTAATTTTGGCCATGCTTTGTGCATCAAGTAGAATCTGTCAGTTCATTATCATACCGTTCCTCCTCCCTCTCTCGTCTTCTCCAGTTCACTTCCAGCCACCTGAGCACTAATAGCAGTGCTGGCTTGGGGCAGTCCCTTCAGTCCATCCCTGACTATGTCTACTCTCAGCTATCCAGCCCTCAAGTCACCTCACCCGAGGCCAAGAAGCTTCACAACGACATCTGCACGGCTTCTCAGAGAGGTACAACCCTGCTGCCTAAGTAACGGTGGTTGTCATTATATAAGTTGTATGCAAAAATATGAACAGTTTCAGGATGGCATTTGAGTGAAACATTTCTCTTTATTGCAGGTAGCATCATATTTTCATGAACTGATATTCGTCTTTGTAAAAGTTTCTTAATGATGTGTTGGTGTGTTGCAGTTCACGCTTCTCTCAAGTCCATTCATGACGTTTTGACCTTGGAGAGGGAGAGAGTGAGGCAAGCCTGGACCGGCCCGGAGCTGAGGCAGAACACCTCACAACAGCTCGCTACACTGTGCAGCACACTGTCTGAGGTAACACATACATACATGCACACACCCTCATGCACACAGACACACTAGCAGAACCTGAGCTGGGCTGCATAGAAACAAAACTCAAAATGATTCTCACTCTTCCTAAGGCTGAGAATCAGATGACAACAAGCCCTAACTGACACAAATTTGACTTCATCACCTCAGTGTTTCTCCCTGAGTTAAAACACTGATTGTTGGTACAAAATATTAGTATCGGTCTGACGGAAAGACAATGGAGGCCAAGCCCCTGCTGTCAGTTGCTGAGGTGCTGTGTGAAACTGTTGAGCAGGTTTGGGTTGTTTCTAGGCAGGACAGACAGACACAAGTTATCACTGGTGCAACCTGAAGGAACACACCTCAAGTCTTTTCTCTACCTATTTCCATACACGTACACCCAAAGGCACAAATGGTATGTTTGTCACACACTGAAACTGAGCTCTGTCAGTCGAGGGGCTTGTTAATTCCTGCCTTCAAACCAACAGCTCTTAATAATCCTTCTTGTTTGGTGTTGCATGAGGTTTCTTGGCTGGTTGCTTGTGTTGTTTTGTTTTTTTGCATGCGTCTTTTTTTAACCAATGGGACTTGAGTGACTTCGGGCTTTATTTGTTGTTGGTTACCTGGCAGCTGGCAACAGTCAACAAGTCAGTTTCCCATTTCTTAAACCTTACTCCTGACAATTTAACCTGCTAAAACATTTTCATGCAGCACCAGTGCAGCAGCAAAAAAAAAAAAATCAACACATTTTAAATGCATGAATAACTGTAGACTGAAACAAAGATGCAGTTTTGGCCTCTGGCGCTGCAAACAGTTGGACAATACAGCCAAACATCGATCCACTCCATGTGCTGTGTGAACACTCTGCATGACATTCTGACATTTACATTTGATCCTGTGTTTCCTCCTCATGTGTCTTGCATGGCCGGTCTGTGTCTGCATGCATGTCCATACATGTGTGGTTAGCTTGACATACAGTCACGTCTGACCAAAGTCCATTCGCTTTCCCTGTCCTCTGACTCTTCTGAAGAATCCTTCTGCACCGTCCGTCCTGACCAGGTGTGTACTGCATTTGGTGTGTGAAACACTGTCACTCACTTTGCATGTCATCGTCATCGTCTCACTGACAATGAATGACATTGTTGTTGTCTCGTCAGTCATTTCATGCAGGACGGTGTGTGTATATACATTTTGTGGTTGGCACCAGCATGTGTTGAACCTCCAACCTGTTTTGCATGTTTCCTGCTGTGTCTCTAATACTCCACACTCCTTATTGGCTAGTGTTCTGACTCCAACTCTACCATTTAACATATGAAACTATAGTTTGAACCACAATCTCCTCTGCCCCACCTCACAGAGGACACCATCTATGGGTCGTCATAGTCACCGCGCGCCCTCGGTGGCAGACTCCATGGCAGAGTATTTCGACGCCAGCGAGGTGATTGTGTGTGAGAGTTCTTCAGAGGCAGAGGCATCAGATGAGTCGGGCCTGAGTGACATCACCACCACCAGCACCTCTGAGCCTGAGGAGGGACACGGTGAGTATTTTACATCACGTCCAGCAGCTGGTCGCAGTTGGAGCATATCATATTTCGTGCCTGACCACTTTCTGACCAGCAAAACTGAAGATATTATTGTTAACTTCCTCCTCTCTCCTCTTCAGCCGCAGCCACACTTAACTACCGGGTCAGTGTGAACAGCGCTGCAGACCGTCCCAGCCCAGTGCCCACTAATACTGGTAACACATCATTGTTTTGTCTCTCTTGTTTATATTGTGAATTTGTGCAGAGTTGCATCACAGCATGCTGTGAACATTTCTCTGATCCAGCACCTCTGCTTTCAGTCATACTGTCTCTACCTGACGTCAGTGTCGTGTACATACTTGATATTATATAGCTGGAGCTTGGCTTTCTCTACAACAGGTTCACTGATATAATGGCATATTCGATATAATTGTATTTAATATATACATAAATGATGTTTAAGAAATCAGATAGGGTCACCGAGTTCTTAAAGTGCATACAAAGATGAGTAAATGCCTTATTCACTCCCGGGACGTAAGTGCAGCGGAACAGCTGCGCCTCGGTCACCGGAGCTGATCACTGCCACTCTAATCAATTAAACCAGTCCCACCAGGAAGCACCACAGAACGTCTCAGCAGCGTCTCTCTGCGCTGCAGCGCAGATGGCCTCATATACCTATTTTTGACGCGAGCTATTGCTATTGCAACTGTGAATCTCAACAGAGCAGATTGCACCAGACAGGAAATATGCCACAGACTCAATGTAATACACTTCCACCCCCTTTCAAAATAAAACAATATGCAGTTCATGTAGCCTATCACAGCTTCATATCAACATTATATCATGACTGGTGGCACCAGGTCAGCGGTCAATTGATCAAAGAGTCTCAACATGAATGGCGAGAGACTAATTGTTGAATTGGAACAACACAAAATAGTTTGAGACAAAAGATCCTTTTTGTAAGCTCTTTTATAAGCACGTGAGCAGTGATTGCCAATGTAGTTGCTGTGAGACCCTAGTTGGTCTATTGCTGTATTCACATTGATTCAGGCAAATATCAGACAGAGGGTGCAGAACACCTTCAGGTTGGCACGATACAGCAAAACTCCATAACATCCAGTTACTTCAAATATTTTAACTTTGGACAGCAATGCAAACTACCATTACTATTGATTGTATTCTCTGCAAGCCTCTCCTATTATTGTCATCCCACTGTCTTCCATCTGACTGAGGACAATGTGTCTAAAGCAGCTCAGTGCAGAGATGCATGTTTAAACAAACATGTTATTTTCCCATGCTTCTATGGGAGTCTGTATATTTAATGTCAAGTTTGTCCACCTTCTGCTTTAGTTGAAGGATGTTTTCATTTTCCTTGTACTGACTTGTGTTGCTGTGATCCAGGCCGTCGCACTGCCCTCCCAGCCCCGGGAACAGACAACAGCCACATTGGCATCATGACCATCCTGTACAACAACATCGGCAAGGACCTGTCCAGAGTCTCCATGCCAGTCGCTCTTAATGAGCCAGTGTCTTTGCTGCAGCGACTCAGTGAAGAGTTGGAGTACTCTGACCTGCTGGACATCGCCAACCATATTGATGATCCGTATGAGAGAATGGTGAGTTTGGTTTCCTCATAACAAGCTTGAAGATGAGATTCAGTTCAGTGGAAAGTTAATTTAAAAAAAAAAATGTTTGCAGGTTTATGTGGCAGCGTTCTCCATCTCTGGATATGCCTGGGCGTCATGGAGGTATCGATACAAACCCTTCAACCCTGTCCTGGGAGAAACCTACGAGAGTCACAGAGAAGACAGAGGCTTCCACTACATCAGCGAGCAGGTAACCAGCAGAAACATGCTGACCAAAGCCTCAACATGTGAGCTTAGAACCTGCTGTAATTCTATATGCTATATGTTCTGTTTTCAGGTTAGCCATCACCCTCCCATTTCCGCCTGCCACGCAGAGTCTGAAAACTTCACTTTCTGGCAAGGTAGGAGCCATGTCCACAGAGATGACTGCTGGATTCACTCGTGTCTTATCAGTGGAGGCAAACCTAATGCTCTGTTTGCTTCTGTCTGCTCTCAGATCAGAGATGGAAGAACAAGTTTTGGGGGAAGTCTGTGGAGGTACTCTCTTCTGGACTTGTCAACGTCAGCCTGCCCAAGTGAGCCACAGCTCCATTTAACACCAGTCACACTCCATGTACAACACTACTACCGTACAACTGCAAACAGTGTACAACAGTGTACTATACTGACACGCTCAGATTGGTCAGGGGACCAGCATTTAGTCTGTCATATCTCTAAGTCTTGGCCAAAATTTCTTACTAATCGCCTTTATTACTCACCTCATCATTTTTGAATATTAATTGTCATATGATCTAAGGTTGTTATGATGATATTAATTTTATTAGTAAGAATATTGCAAGTAGTATTTATGGCCAGCATTATATAGTATGTTTTGAGGTTGTTCTAGACGGGTTTTGTTATGCAACAGCTGCCAGAGATGAGCCGAGAGAGGGCCGAGGGATTCTAAACACTTTAAAACCTGAAACACAGACCAAAATGACCCACATTAAGTGAAATTAAATATTGTTACATCATTTGTGTGTGTAGATACGGTGATCACTACGAATGGAACAAGGCAGTGACATGTATCCACAACGTGCTAAGTCAGCAGCGATGGTTGGAGCACTATGGTGAGGTGATCATCAAAAACACAAAGAGCGACGTCTGCACCTGCAAGATCACCTTTGTCAAGGTCAGGACACACACACACACACTCTCTATCTTTCATACACATACATACTCTTCATTTAACCAGCCTCTCTAACATCCGTCTCTGTCTCTTCCCACATTCCAGTCTCGCTACTGGAGTTCAGACAGCAGCAAGAACGAGGTTCAGGGTGTGGTTTTGGACCGGGCTGGAGATGTGGTTCATCGTTTTGGAGGCCTTTGGCATGAAGGCATCTTCTGTGACACCCTTCCCACACCAAAGTGCATCTGGAAGCCTAGTGAGTAGCATCTTTAAAACTCAGAGATGTGGGTCACTGACTGTGTTGTTGAAGAACAGATTTACAAATCTAATTTGAATGATAAATACATGGGGGGAAAACACCCCTTAGGATTTCTCCCATTCCACATTGTCTGATCTTAATGTGCATCATTTTCTGTTTAGACGTGCAGCCTGATGATTATTTTGACTTCTACGGATTCTCACATTACGCCAGAGAACTAAATGAACTGACACCTGACCTTGAGGCAGTCCTCCCACCTACAGACACCCGCTTCAGACCTGACCAGAGGTACAAACAGGATTTTTATTCATTTCACCTGAACAATGTCAGTCTTCATGT
Source organism: Nibea coibor (assembly GCA_023373845.1). Lineage (NCBI taxonomy): Eukaryota > Metazoa > Chordata > Actinopteri > Sciaenidae > Nibea > Nibea coibor. The sequence continues at coordinate 17,781,659 of CM041727.1, read as the reverse complement.
TTTTAACTCCTCTCTCTTTCCTCTCCACCAGGCTCCTGGAGGAGGGCAAGGTAGCAGAGGCGGATAAAAAGAAAGATGAGGTGGAGGAGAAGCAGAGAGAGAGGAGGAAGGAGATGGCCAAGAGAGGGGAGGAGCATGTCCCCAGGTTCTTCAGGTGAGGAGCTTTGCAAGTCTTTGTAACATACCTCTTCAAGTGCACGCTGCAATTACCCTGGTGACATCATCAGGGGTCATTTATATATTTAAAATATAGAATATTAAATTTAAAGTAAAATCATCACAAATGACTTATAGTAAGTCTGCAACACAGGAAACAGGAACAAATTGACTGCTCGCTGCTCGCTGTACTGTTTTTTTATAACGACACGTTGTGTTTTTATGGCCGGTCATGTGCTGGATTACATTTGACCATAAGTGGGACACAGTTTATTACTTGGTCAGGTGCAGTAATGACCAGGACGTTACTGCACCTGACCAAGAATTAGTGCAGAACAAACCCTGCCAATAAAACGACTTCATTTTGTTAACAAATTAGATTTATTGTCTCAATATGTTTCAGAGGTGTTGCTACGAGTCCTGTGTCACCTTTGGGCTGGATTCCATTTTTTTCCAAAATCACTGCTTGACACCAACAGTTTTCTCTTGTTTATTTTCTCAGGAAAGCTCTGGATGAGGCCGGAAGAGAGGTGTGGCTGACCAATGACACGTACTGGAAGCTTCGCAAAGACCCAGGCTTCTCCAAGACTGAAAATCTGGAACTGTGGTAGAACACAGCACCGAGCTTAAAGACTGAGGCTAAATTAGCCACGTGCTAAACAAATATGATGGAGAGCAGCAGTACGCCCCTCTAGCAGTAGAACTGATTAACTGTACCTATGTTAGACCTATAATGTATACATGAATGTAACACAGATCCAAAGGTCTGCTGCTAACCATCATGCCAGCATGTAGAGGAGGATGGCGTTTAGGAGCATAGATGAACCTCTCATTGTTTTTGGGCGGTGAAGAGGTGAAGTGTCACTATGGAACAAATGAAGACTGATTTAGACGAAGCCAGATGTCTTTCCAGCCTTTCGCCTACCTCTTACCATATTGGAGACCTTGAATGTCACCACTCGTGATTCAAAACCAAATCTTAACATGAAATTCAATTTTATTGCTGCCCTTGAGAAAATATGTTTAAAAATCAAGTTTTTCTGTTGGGATTGAGGCCTCTCTCTCTGTCTCCATGTAAAGTGTCTTATATCTTATCTGTGGGACGATGATGTGTTATACTTTTGTTATTTTTAACATGTCTGTATGAATATTTTTAGTCAAGCTCAGATCAGAAACAAATGTTTTGAGAATCCCGATAGGAGGAACCAGCACACATGCAGGGCCAAGTCTGGTGCTTGTGGGGGTGTATTACAGGTGAACTGGTGCTGTCCTGCTTTCTTTCTCAGTGGGTCTTACTGTATAAACTTTTGTTGGTTTGTAAAGTCGGTGTGTATTTTCTGATATTTAATCGTGACACATTGGTGACGCATTGTTTTTCTGAAGTGTCCGCACGCTGGTTAAATCTGGCGGTCCTGTTGGCTTTGCTGCCTTCTCTCTCTCACCTGTATGAATTGTTAATGTCCAGTATGAGCTGACAGACGAGGCTTGCGTCTCTTGGACCTTTTTTATGCTCTCAGTTGATGCAATGAAGTATTTTTATTGATGTTTCAACAATGGATTTTAATAAGGAAAAGAGACTACTGTTAAAACCCAGTGAAATGTTGTTTTTTCTTAATGGTTTTGTTTCAAATAAAAAGTTCCATAATCAACTTTTAACTCCTCCTTCTTCACTCATCACTTATTTCACTGACTTTGAAGTAGAGTACATCAGGGAAGAAATAAGTCTAGAATATGCTGAGGCTTCTTGCTGACTAGTACCTAATATTAACTGGCTGCTATGTCTTGTGTCATTGACCTTTCTGTGCAAGGTTGCTTTAAATTCTGTTACATTTTTCCAAACCAAATCATTTTTGTACATTCCCTAACAAGATCTGACTCTTGGGCTGCTCACACTACAGACCGCATCAGTCATTACCTTCAACACCTTGGTTTAATATTAGCCTTTATTTATTCCATCTTGCTTCAGATCATTGACAGCAAAAAACTCCATCCAGAGTTCTAACATGACTTATTAAAGCATTCACTCGCCTCTCTTGCTGATGTTGTAAACCGTGAAGTAACAGTGAGGTATTCATGACAACAGTGAGGGGCACAGACAACGAGCGTTCCCCTGCTGGCTGTGTTCAAATCCTCGTCTAACAAAGCTAAAAGAATCAAGTGCATTATCAGTTTATAAATCATTCTCGGCTTATAAACATAACTATGATCTACAATAAAGTTAACTGCAAAAAATAGTGTAAAAACCCAATCTCATCTCACAACACACTGTCGAGAAGTAAAATTGTTGTAATACAATGAAGGAACTCCTGCTGTATTTCATTGACTTAAATGTCCTGTGGTGCCCTGAATGCAACCGGCACCACCAGCACAGCATGACATGGCAGTTTTTCCCCTTCCAACGCCTGAAAACTTCAAATGAAATCTTCAACCTTTTCAGGTTTTAGTGTGCTTCTTTACTCACTGCCTTCGGAAATGCTAGAATGCTGCACACATTTTGCTATGTCTGTGCTGGCAGACACCTGCCTGGGTGAACGCCTGCACAGCCACATACTGTATGTGATGTAGCAAACTCGCAGATGCGAAAGCATGTTCTCAGGCTCCATCCACACTGCAGGCTTTCTTTAAAACATCTACTGTAGTTAGAGGAACCCTGTGGAGTTTTCATGATGTCAGATCCCAGTTATGATATTAATTATGGTCCGCACTGATCCAACAGCTGTTTCATGTATTTTCTGTTATCTGTCTACGTGTTTGTGTTCACTGTTAGTGGTGGACTCCTCCACTACAGAGCAGGATTGAAATTTGACACACGAGGGATTGAGAGAAAATCATGCAGCATGTAATTCAGATGAACTGTGTTTAATTTAATATTGATCACTGTTCACTCTGTGTATTTCTAATGGAATAATGTACGTCACTAATGTTAGGCCAAAATGAGGCCACAGTCATTTTGGTGAGTTTCTGTCAGCAGAATAGTTTGTCTGGGAGTACACAGGACACAGTGAGCTGTTCAGCATGGAGCTGCAGGCGACAGGCCGCACACCTCCTCAGCAAGCCGGCAACTCCTTTTGCTGTGTTTTTGAGTGTAAAACTACTCACCGTGTGCAACATGAAATCATTTGGAGGTAGTAATTATGATTAACTGACCTCTTTAGTTAAAATAACCTCAATTTTGTCTCTATAATTCCAGAACATGTAGTACTAAACCACATGTCCTGTTCACCAAATTAACCAAAAATGTCATTTAGCTTGAAGCACTGCTGTGTTTAACATGGCCCCACAGACTACCAAAATAAATATTTGAAATAGATTTAGATGAGCTAACGTGGTAACTCGTTTGCAAGCACTGACTGCTCATGCCCGTTCCCCCTTTTGGATGTGCTTTCAGACATGATGACTGAGGCTATACAAAGTTCAAATAAATTGTTTTGTTCATTTTTAGACAAATTCTTTTTTTTTTTCGTGGCAGAAAAACAGCTGCAGTGTAATGGAGCCTTAATTCAAGAGAGAAGCAGCTACATAGCACCCAAAGTAGCAGACCCCCACCCTGCACCCCAAAAAAAAAGCATCAAAAGAGTATCCTGAAATGATTCTCATGTTATAGCCCTAACCTAGTCTATTTGTACTGCATGTACCATATAGCAGTTCAGTTAGTGTAATATTGTACATACATGTTACTATGTACAGCAGTAACAGCGCACTTGCACGAATCAGCAAGTCCGCGTTTCTTCACAAACTCTGTTACAGAAAACTTGAAATGAAAAGTATGCATTGTCAGGTATGATCTATGCCAAACAAGAAACACACTTTTCCTGGGCAGACTTCTCATGCAGGCCATGGGAACATCACCACATCCAGCTGCGTCCGCCTTTGCAGATGTTGTAATTGGTCGTCCCTCCACCAGGTGGAGACAGATCACCACACTGAGGCTAATGCAATAGCGCGGGGTTTTCTGATAGCTGTCTCAGAGATTCCTGCCTCCATCACAAGTTTTCATAGGTACAGGTCATATATTAGGAAATAAAATACTGACAGACATCTGTACGCACGAATTGCAACGGCAGTCTGTTGGCTGGTTGGTCTGCCACTTTGGTCCAGACTGAAATCTCAATAATTAGGAATTATAAAACCTTTAGTGATCCTTGGACCTTTCACGTGTTTTAGTGCTGAAATATCCAAATAACTCCTGAATGTATTGCAAGACAGAGGATGACTCCTAGCTCCATCCTCATCCTGTTCAAAAAACAACCACCACAACCTCAGAGACAGATATCTAAAAACAAATTCAATCAACCAATGAACCACTCTCTAGCTTTTTCTAGTACTCTTATCTGGAGCTTTTATCCATATTACATGGTCTTCATTAGCAGATTGAGTTAGCAATATCCATTGAATACCATGTGATATAGTTAAAAGCTTCTTTTTTTTTTTTTTTTTTTACTTCAGGTGAACTCACGTTTTAAGTGTCATGCCTGGCTTTTTTGTAAGATGTGTCCCAGACTGATCAAAGATCAGAACAGTTGACGTGTGTGTGTGTGCGTGTCAGCGCAGAATAACTAATGCTACACGTCACGGTGGACACACCCAGAGGTCAAACTGGGACCAGTGCTTCCATCCTAAAGTGGTAACTTAATGAGGGCGATGGAAGGAAAGGAAGTTGAATTCCCACAGATGCTGATCTGGAGTCTGCCGCGGTTTTCTGTTGGCTTCATGGAAGAAGAACTCAGTTACTCAGTCAGAGTTTCAAAGTTTCAAAGTGCCTCCGGCTTGATTTTCCAGCCACTTCGTGTGTTCTGGTGAAGTCCTTGAGCAAGGCAGTGAACCCTTAGCTGCTGCTCATCATACTGTAAATCCATCTGAACAACAATCGTGTTCCTCGTTATGTAGACAATGCAGATTATTTTTGCTTCATTAATATTAGATTCTCTTTTTTTGCTTGATAAGTTTGGCTTTCATCCTTGAAACAGTAATAGCTAAAAGAAAAAAAAAAACAAAAATCAGTTTCAGTCTCTACAAATATCTGCCCATAGTTTCTCCATAGGAGTCCAGGTCTTTTCAGGTCAGCAGCCCGGACGCGAAGGAAGTGATGAGTGATGACAAGCGTGATATCTCTCTGGCGTCACTGCAGATAGCTCGTCGCTTGTCTTCTCTTCTTATCAGTACAGCTGGAACCTGCAGAGCTGCATTTCTCCAAACAACAAACGTAAACTCACGAGTGTGTCCTCCAAGCACACAATGTAATGTGGAGCGGACTGTGAAACATGTTGTTATGCTGTCATTTCTGGAAAATGTCCTCACAGATACATACACTTGTTAAAAGAGTCATAAATATGACAAAAAGTTTATCTCATAACGACATGATGACTTAGTACCACTAATTATGTGGTAAAATGTCATAATTAGGACTATCTCATGCTGTAATTATGACAAAATTATAATTAAGAAGTAAAAAGTTTATATCTCATGAATTTGAAAATGATGGGTCTAATTCTGAGAAAATAATTACAATATTGTACATACATAATTACTAGATAAGTCAGATAAGACAAAGTTTTCAGTAATTATGATCACTATCTTATGATATGAAACAAAATCATAATTCTAAGATATATCAAATTAATAATAACGGCCTCTTATACTTAAAACTACCACTACTGTATCTAGAACTGTAGAATTAATTAATAAGAAGAAGAATTACAGGCAATATCATTAAGTGATGTCTAATATGAGAAATGGTCAAACTAACCAAATAAACGATGGCATGTCTCATAGGTATAAGTAGTAAGAGTTATTAGGGATAAAAGAAAACAAAATAAAAACATGACATATGTACTTCAATGATCAATACTGAGAGATGAGATCATTTTTCTGACTAAATCAGATCATTACTGATCTTTGGGATATCTCATTATGCGACGTGTTCCCATATTTATGACGTCATATTGAAGATCATATGTAGCAGTTATGAGGAAAAAGGTTGTGGTTTAACCAAGGCACTTTCATTACCACAGCAGGACATGGCAGTAGGTGCTCAGTTACGTTTTGACCTTGGGAGCCTTTCACACTCTTGAGTTTACACGTTGTTTGATTTGGAGCCCGTCCATTGGTCCTTTAATTACACCCTTAATTGTTCTACGCATTGGACCACATGGTGTTCATTTTGTCGTCCCATCCAAACAAAAGTATTTTACTTCTGCAGACGATTTCTATTCTCTAATTCTGATGCTCCACAAACCACAAGAACCTTGAGAGCTGTGACATCCAAGTGGTCTGACGCACGATGAAAACACACTGCATGTGTCAGATGTTTCCGGCGTGTTGCCTTTCTCCAGAGCTGCTCTCAGACCAGCATGCGCGACATGACCAATGGAGTTTCAGCGGCTCCTACCTCTGCATCCGAGAGATACAGCACTATTGTCTTTTCTACATCTCTTTAGTACGCAGGTCTACAGTACAAACGAAGAGTTTGCTTGTGAAAAGAGAAAAAACACCATTTGATCCAGAATGGCGATATGGAGCTTTGTGAGATATTTGAGGTGATGCGCGCATGTCTTTGGTGAAGAAAAAGATATTTACATCCTGGAAATGAAGTAATGAATACTTGAACCTGTTCTGTAACTGGAAGGTCGCTGGTTAGATTCTACAATCTGGATGGAAGGGCAGAGGGAAGTGTCCCTTGAGCAAGGGATGTAATCCCCAAGGCATGTACCAGAAGTACTGGGCAAGGTCCATAGAAAGAAAACATGCAGGCTCATCAGCCCACTGCTGAACAAAACCTAAATATAAAACAATCAGCGTGGGCCTGCTGTCCATCTCATGTCAAAATGGGTTTGATAAAAGAAAGTCAGATCTTGCTGTTCTCCAAGTGGGAGTCGATGTGTTTGATCAGGGCGTCGTCAGGGTATCCAGTTGGGAAGGTGAGCTGACACAGAGGACAGCTACGAACAGCACTCTCTTCTGACTCCATCCATAACTGCAGACAAAGACACGAGAGTCAAAATGCAGCAAAATCCCAGAATCTAATCCAAAGCAACCCAGGGGTTCTACCCACCACCAGGGGTGCCAAAGCTTCATGTGAGCCTTTTTTTTTATTAATTTCTAAAAATAAATAAATAAATGAAACTTTTAACTTTCAGATTATTATTTAAGATATAAAGTTTGAAAAAGTCTCATTGAACACAAGCTATATTCACAGAGCCTTCATTTCATTTGAATGAAAGGTTCGCAAAACTAAGTCAGATTGTTCTGTTTTCAAACTGCCCACAGACATTTTTTTCTTTCTCTATGGACCATCATACTTCTAGTCACACAAGATGTTTCTCAGCCTCAGAAAGTTCTAATGATTCATTCATTTATGTTTACAGTGCCATGGTGTTTGGCGGTCTGGTGTGAATTGTTCATTTTCTGTTGTTGTCTGGCTGCCGGTTTCCCTGCATTAGTTGCTTGATGGAATTCTCGTCATTGTTTTGCACTCACGTTAATGGAGGGCCATGACTGAGCATGCTCAGTGTTCATGTACGGAGGCAGATGGCAGGAGAGGGTGGCAGGACCCTCCGGGGCTGAAAAGGAGGGATGGTGAGGCTGTTTCCTAGGAGATGGGAATGAAGGGTGTAGGGGTTGTTCCCTAGGAGACGATGAGCCAATCCCAATAGCGCCGAGTGTCCGAGGCGGGCTGGCAGCTGGAGATAGATACGTACATACATCCTGTACACAACACACACATGCTTCAATGAATAACTCCACTCTAAAGTGTCAAGAAGAGCCACACATTGTTATCATCGACATCACCTCTTCGTCATCAGAGGACTGCGGTGGGGTCACCAGTGGGGTGGGTTCAGGCGGGTCATCAAGCCGACAGAAGTGATGTACCTGGAGAAGGGGGTAGATGAAAAATACAGTTTTTAATGATTATAAAAGAATGTAGATGTAGGATGGGTTCATGGCTCCCTACGATGATGGAGTATTTCTTAATTCTTCAGGCAAGCAAGTATTTGTGCAAACCTTGTGAAGATGAACTGTTTTGGCAAAATACAACAGGGTACAGGGATGATGGGTAGGCACATAACGGTGCCCTGGTCGCAGTTAAGGGTACAGTGCCTTGCTCAAGGTACCTCTCCAGCTGCCAGTCCACCCTCCGTACTATTCACTCTACGGTTCCCAAGTCAAGTCCCTACGGAGTGACCTACTGCCACCCGCCATTGTTGCAGTGATATGGCTATTTGCACCAAAATGGCTGATTGAATTTGAAATTCAAGTGCCATTGACTGATGGTTCTGTCATAGTTGTGAGAGCAACGTAACTCGAGGAACATCCTGAATGGAGACACTAATCAGAGAAATGACAGCAAGCAGAACATGGGTCAAAAACCCCAAATATAAAGGCAAGATCCAGAAAAGCAAATACCCCCAAACACAAAGATGAATGCATGACACAGACAACAAAACCAAGGACCTCATGGACTAAATACACAAGTAAAGGCAAGATAACAAGACACAGGTAAAACTAATCAGAGTGGGACAATGCGGAGAGGTCAAAATTGCTGCTGAAAATACAAGTCACACATCAGCAACTATTTCACTCATTTTAGTGAAACTACAGCTGCAAGAAGAACTTGCACAGTCCTTCAACCTCATGCAACACCTTTGGGATGATCTTGAACAACAGGTGATTATGTATCATGTAACATGTAATGAGCACTGAGAAACAATGAGGAGACACTTAATAAGAGTACATCTCAATCTCACCTCAGCTGCCAGAGGGAAGCCCAGATCGAGAGCACAGTGATGAGGACTGTTGCTCAGACTGCTGCCCCCACCTCTTTCTCCTCCTCCTCCTCCTCCTCTTTCGCCTCCAGCTCCGTGAGCCGAGGCCGGTCTGACCAGGCCTACCAGGGAGGTACGGAGTTGAGGTTTGGTTTGTAACCCGTAACCCTGCAACTCTCCCAGGAGGGGCCGGGGCTTCGGTAGGGTGGATACTGGATCTCTCATCAGACGAGCTGGGGCTCTTTGGATGGCTGACGGGTCAGATACCTGGAGGCAGGAATGGAAGAGGACTTGGTAAAGGACTTGTCTCTGCAGCAAATTTGCCTGGCTAAGTTACAGCAAAAATCCAGCCTCACCTCCGAGTAACTACGGCGACCCTGGAACTTTGCTCGTAGGCGGCTGCTGGTTGGCTGATGGGAGTAGGAGGCGGGGCCGCCACTTGGGGACAGTGGAGGAGAGGCAGTGGGGAGGAGCCTGTCAGGGGAGAGTGGGGGACGTTGGGGGGAGGTAGGGGAGAGACGCTGGGGAGCTGGGGGAGGATGAGAGACTGGAGGAAGAAGAGAGAAAGAGCAAAGAGAATGGTAAATGCTCCCTGCTCCACTCTGACCACATCATGTCACGTCTGAGTCTGTTATATTTTGGCAGTACAAGCGCTACCAACAGGAAAGGGAAAGAAACTTGTGAAAATTGGTCACAAACTGGGAGAAGTATGGGGGAATTATGACCCCAAAAGGAAACAGAGAGAGGGCTACAAAAACGGGACTCTTCCAGGAAAATCATGAGGATTGGTGCTTCTACCCCACCCCTTATTTTTTTAGTTATCCCTAGTTTTGAATCTTCAGAAGCAAAGTCAGGAGACATATAGAAACTCCTACAACACAGAACTTGAATGCACCATCAGGAAATGGGGCTTGCATTTTGGGTCCGCTAAACATTTTTCTCAACTCTTCAGCTAATTCCTGCTTTAAAATATCTAATGATACCAAGAAGTCCACTCAGGTGACCTACCGGGCTCCTGTGAGACATGTCGAAGAAGGTCACTCTGTTTCACAGCCAGATTACGAACTCGACCCAACTCCTCTGTTAGCTCAGTGTAGGCCAACGCTAGGTTGACCCTGCAACACAAAGACAGGGACTGTATGAATAAATGCGTATAAAGGAAGTGACATATATCCTAAACTGATAGCAAAATGAGACTCACTGTTCATCCCCGGCTTTCTTTATCCACTCTACGTCACAGTGTTCACAGTGTGGGGATAAGTCCTGTGACTGACAGACAGACAGACAGACAGACACAGAGCTATGGTTAAGGCTCAACAACTTATCACAGCACATTTCTGTTCGTATATAAACATATGTTTGTTTTTCTATATATGCTTCAGCTTCTATTTTTTTATATTTTATTACTGACAGGGACTATTTTCAGTCGTGGGTTAACCCACCTGTCTCTGTGCTTCCTGCATCTGGTCTACCTCCTGCTGCAGCCTCTGTAGCTCGGCCCTCAGCTCCTTCTCCCTTTGGCAGGCTCCCTCGGCCTGGTGCCGTGCCCCCTCCAGCTCAGCCTCTAGTCGCTGCAGCTTCAGGTCTGACAGGGCGTCAAGACTGCGGGAGCTCTGCAGCGTTGGCCCGCGGCCCTCTGACAGGAGTGGAGACACAACAGCTTCAGTCTGTTTCAAAAATTTTCTGCCATATGAAAGGAAGAATAAACTTAAACTCCTAAGCGGCAGCTCGTGTACACAAGGTGGATAAGAAATGAAATATAAAAAGAAATATATAGAAAAAATTCAAGCTGAAGGAAGTCATGCAGTCATGTTGGTGTTAAAGAGTCTGACAGCTGTTGGAATGAAGGACCTGTGATAGCCTCCTTCTCACATGGTGGGAGTAGCAGTCTGTTGCTGAAGGAGCTGTGTAAGGCCCCCACTCTTATGTAGGCGGTGAGAGGAGTTGTTCATGATGGATGTCAGCTTTGCTAACATCCTCCTCCACCCCAACTTCATCTGTGGAGTCTAATATATTTTTGTATTCCCCTCTTAAGACTGTGAATACCATCATGATCCAAACAGAACCCACCTCTGGGTACGTCCAGGCTGGCATGGAGTTGAGACTGAAGTGCGTCTTTGCTGCGGAGCTGAACGCTCAGTTTCTGGAGGGAAGTTTCTCTCTGCCTGAGAGCGGACTCCAGACTGTGGATCCGGTCCACATGCTGCTCTGCTAGAGTCGTCTGGTAAACACACAAACACACAAACACATAAGTGAAAGTGAAACTCAAATTACCACTTAACATTGTAGCTTAAAATCTTATTCCAAGGAAACACTGGTGTGCGTGTGTTTACCATCTTATCTAGGTCTCTCTGGACGTTGCTTTTCTCCAAGTGTATCTTCTCGTAAGCCTGGATGACTTCCTCCAACCTCTCCTCTCTCTCTTTACTCTTCTGCAGCTGAGACAGAGAGAGATTTTGCTGCATAACTGTGTTTGATCTGAAACTTGGCTTTGGGAAAACAGATTCCATGAAATCTGTATCAACATAGACATAGACATGTGACATCAACATAGGCCGCATTTACATTTCAAGTGTCTAGTATCCAGATAAAATCCAAATGAAGGCATTCATTCATTCACAACATAGAGTAACAGCCGCTCAGGGTCGATGGCCCAGTTTGATAATCCATTCATTCCAATTGAGGGCCTGTCATAGACCAGCCTGCACGTCCAGGCGCCTCCTTGTAGAGGTGTTCAGTACATGCAGAAACCAGAGAACTGGTGTCTTTCCTCTCCTCACTAGTGACTGACTAGTGTGTCTGTAGTGACTGTCAGTTCAGCTGTGATTCACAGTAAAGCAGTGCTGTGGATTGCAGCTCTTGCACCAGACTAAACACTGACCTACAGCGATAGGCTGAACGTTCTGCTGTATCCAGAGTTGCATTTGAGTGGCGATGCATTCAACATCCTGAGACGCACCCATTAATCAGACTACACAGTCACCGAGTGATTTGTGGGTGCAATCTGTTTTGGATTGCTCAGGCTCCAGGTGCAACAGGGTGTGTATGGCATATAATGTGATTCCACTTGCAATAAATCCAGCTGTGTATGTTTAGTGGCTCATAGGTGTAACCTCTCAGGAGCTAAATGCTGCTGGCAGCTGTGTAACTTTGCCACTTCTTGGGCGATATGTCCAAGACAGGTATCTCATTACTGTTGTGAATGTGTGTAGTGCATTTTACAGTGCTAAATAAGTCATACGAAGTGAATTAGTGCCCTCAGAAAATAAGCTAAAATTAGCCACTGTGCTTGAATCACATAGTACGCTATGAGCCAACTGGGAAAAACCAACCATAGGACTGACTGACGTATGTATGGTGCATAGATGCTCAGGCAATGCAGCAAGTTAGGGTCCTGAAAATATGGTCACACTAGGTTATGACAGCTTGTGTAACTTAATATTGCACCACTGTCATTGTCTCTCGTGGGAGTTAACTTTAATTTTCCAGAGGAGCGCAACACTGAGAGAACAAGAGAGAAGGTCGATGGAAAGATGGCTTATTCAGTGAATGCTGATCGCATGGAATCATCATTTTGTGAAGCAGCTCCTTTGGCAAAACAGAAGAAATGAAGGCGAACTGTTTATTTGGATCTTTGCGAACTGAACTTCGTTCAACGTGAGCTTGCCCAACACTGCAAATCATTCAGTGTCTGAATTGATCGGGCATCAGATCACTACAACTACACAGTTCTGTATGATTGCATGCGTTGAAATTCGTTTTCTTCCTGTTCTTTAATGAGACAGAGAGAATAGCTAGATGCTGTTTGATTTTTCAGTGTCACTGCAGCTGCCGCTATCACAGGGACACACTCTGAAGAGTCTATCTTTATCGACTGCATACTGATGTGGCTACTGTTGGGAGAGAAAAAAAAAGATTATTTTTGCATGTATTTACACCTTTTCATGCTCTGGCTCCTGCAATCGTTTTTTGATGCATCTTAAATGCTTCATGGACTCATTTACACTTTTGATAATCCATAATTAATCTGATTGACGCAAGGTACATGCTGTGAAGTTTAAATGGGGTCAGCTGGCTCCTTTGTACGTAAAGGAGCAGCGTCCAAAGGGGGAGACAACCTCTGGATGTCTGATCCTTGTATCTGCAATCTCATTCTTTCCGTCACTACCTAAAGCTCATGACTATAGGTGAGGTCTGGAAAGTAGATGGATGTAGATAGAATGGAAAATCCAGAGATTTGCCTTCCGGCTCAGCTCCCTCTTTCCTTTAACTGTCCAACCCACCCAGTCCATCTCATGCTCCACTTTCCCCATCACTTGTGAACAAGACCCAGGGAGTTGGGGCAGCAACTCCAACTGTCTGCGATAAACAACTGTCACAGTTTACAGACCAACCTCCTGGTTCCACTCTGACCTGTTTTATTTTTGATTTCAGCATTTTTTAAGGTGAGTACAGCACTGATAATATTACAGAGTACCTCCTGAGTGAGAGAGTTGATCCTCTGTTGTAGGTTGGTGGTCTCTGATTGGATTACACTGGTATCCTTGACGATGGGCTCACAGGAACAGCACAGTATCCTCTCCTCTCCAAATTCACTGATCATAGGAAACTGGAGGACGGGAGAAGAGATTAAGTCTCCAGAAAATAAAGCATTTAACAAAGTTCCCATTCTGTGTATTCTATTTTGTGTGTGTACTGTGTGTGTTTGTGCTGCTCTCCACCTTGACCTCGTAGTGTTTGAGCTTCCTCTTGATGCTGCTGTTCTCCCTCTCCAGACTGGCCAGCCGGGTCTTGATGTCATGGTAGGCGGCAGCGAGGGCCAATCCTGACGCGGGGTACATGTCGTCTGGCAGCCGATTGGCCGACCAGCTGATCCCGGAAACGGCCACATCATCTCTCAGGCCCTCTCCCCCTCCCAGCAGCCCCAGCTCTCCTCTGCGGAATAGATCCATCATCAGTTAGCTGGAGAGGGAAAGAGAGTCGCAGTTTAGTCTTTGGGAAATGTAGTGCTGCAAACATAGACTGGACTTTGGCCAGGCAGACAGAAAGGCTAGTAGCCACGTGAGCTCAGTGAGTCACTTTGCACTCTCCACCTCACACAGCGGGGGCACTAATGGCAATAAATCTGCTGAGCCCCATGTTCTGGCAGAGGTGACAGTCAGAGATGATGTGTGTGTGTGTG